>JAGFPH010006980.1:46915-65402 GCA_018207615.1 Philaenus spumarius | reverse complement strand
TGTATAGAGTTAAAATACAGCTACACAAATTCCCTCTTAACCGACCAACTTGGGACTAATTAACGATTTGACCAAATAAACCGGTAGGCTCTAAACATATTTTAATTCCAATCTCTCTAAAGAAGAATACCTGACTATAATTAATAATATACATATTTTCCTTTCCGTAGGAGCTAGGAGGGAGCCATGGCCATCCTCTGCCTATAGGTATGGGCACCCATGAATAAGTATACTAACGTTAAGGCATCGAATTCTGTCGTTTTTTTTCATATGTATTTTCCAGTTATACGAGAAAGTTCGTTATTGAATGAGAAAGTTCAGTTTAAACAAACTCTGAAAATACAATGTATTATAAAAATGATTCTCAAATTATGGGCTGCACTGTTTACGAGTGAGTAGCTACAGGTTACAAGATCTGCTGGTTTGGCATATCTGTTTTATTTAAAAATATTTAAATGTGGAATATCTATTACATCCACATAACTATCTTAAAATATAACTTTTTTGTATTTATAAACACAGCATATATCCAATTTGCATGAACATAATCCATAATCGGCCTATTTCTTCGTCAAATATTTATGTTTACCGTAAGCACAGTTAAAACTCAAGAGTTGGCTTTAAATTTCTTAGCATTATTTATAAAAATAAATACGTATATTACTTTATAAATACAAACTCTATTTACCCAAAACTGTCTTTCCATTGTGTATTACACACAGGTTTTATAACGCTAAAAGCCACAGTCCAAGTCCTTGTTCATTCCACAAAAAGCTTTCACGTATAAAAGAGTTGTACCGTACACTGGGGAGTTGTACAAAAGCATTTCGTATCACAATTTCAAACTTTATATATATAAATCTAACATGATTGTGTCATATTTCCTCTATCTACAGTTCACAGATATGTTTTTATTTGGAGGTAATCGCTTCGCACGTTTGTTAGAGTAAGCTGTGTTTGAATTGGTTTGTTTTATTATGAATAGTAAATAAATATATACTAGCTGACCCGTGCGAATATTTCGCAAGTTCGGAGTAGCTGCTTACATTTACCTGATTTAACACGTTGATTTAATTCAGTTAATTAAGTTTATTTATTTACATTGGTTTATAAATAACAGTTTCCCTATACAATCTTACAGTGTAAACAATCTAACTAACAGCTGTCATGCTAGTCAAACAGATGGTTAGTAGATGGCGCCTTTCATTAGGAACATACAGAGTATAATATAAAAGTTTTTTTAATCAATTTTTGTTATTAAAACATGAATTTTAAGCTGTTTGTCTATTTTTCCCGTGTAGTGGTTAATACTGAACCGATTGGAAAAATAGTTTTACGAATAAAAATCTACACTATTATTTCAATAGCCTATGTGTAAATTTAGTCAGAAAATATTCTTTGGTTAGGCCTAGACTGATGAACCAACACATGTATTTACATTTATTACCATAGCAACCAATTGAATAAAATAACAGATAAAACTGCTGTTTACTCCAATATTACCATTAACAGTTGATTTTAAACTTTAACAGGCTGATTTTCTTTGTTTTTATGTTTATCTCTGGAACTACTGAACCGATTGAAAAAAATAGTTTGGCAAATAAAAATCTACACTATCCCTGAGTAACGTAGGCTATAATTCATTTTGATAAACACATTTTTTATTTTAATATTTGTAAATTTAGTAGGAAAAAAATCATAGGTTAGCAGACTGATGAACCAACACATGTATTTGCATTTATTACCTTAGCAAGAATTGAATAAAATAACCGATAAAACAGCTGTTTGCTCCAATACTTCCATTAACAGTTGATTTCAAACTTTAAGCAATTATTTGTATTTCTTACTTTTAGGTTAGGTTTTTATTAAAGTGTAGACCTGAGAATTGCCGGTTCTTTTAACCTTTTTTATAACTGCTGTTATAAAATATGCGAAACAATTTGATTAGAACATTTAAGATAATTTACCATCTTAGCTTTGGGGTTATTATTAATCCTACACCTTTATTATAAAGAAAACGTAACCTAATTATGTGTATGGAAGGTTTTAACGGGGTTGGAGTGCGGAGCAATCAAGGGTTTCCCCTAGTTGTTTATATATTTAGAAGGAATACAATCACTACTAGGCCTATAGCATTTAACTACTTTGAGTCTACCTTTTAATTAATTTGTTTTTGTTTTCAGTATCTGAATTCTCTTATTGGTCATTATTAACTCTCCCTAGTATTCGAGTTTTGTGTATTAACATTATAAACAGTAATTCTTTTATTGACAAGTAATTGTGTTGACAGAATGTTTGGCTTAGATATTTTGATATAAACCTATTTTATGGTACAATAAATTGTAGAGATAACACAAATAAGACGAACATGCTTGGGCCTAAATTTTACTCTCAATTATATCCAACCCAATAACGCAAAACGAAATAACAATATTTATTGACCAGTTAAGCATTAAACAGTTATTAGTTTTAGTGAAGTTATTTTAGGCCTGGCGCACACAGGAGCGGACATTCTGTCCACGACAAAGACGTTTTGTCGCGAACACATAAAATCTGTCTGGTGGACCCAAGTTAACGTGGTTTCATATGAGGATCACGCACACTGCACGCAACAATCGTCTCCGACGCCTTTAGCCTGTTCGCGACAATATTTTCTTGTCTGGCGGTGACTGTTGGCATTTCGTCTTTGCTCAAGACAAAACGGAGAAATTAAACTGCGCATGCGCGGTGGAATGACATTATTTACATTTCAACAATCTGTTTACTGTAAAAAAAGCTTCTAATAGAAACATTAAAATATTGTGGTTTATGATGGATCGGCAGATGATGGTACATAATGAAAGCTGTGTAGAAGGTGAAGGCGAAATAATTGATGTTGACAGGTTGCTAGTTTTAGTTGAAAGTCAACGTGTGATTTACGACGTGACTTTGAAGGAGCATCACAACCAGGACGTAATTGCGAAATGCTGGCATGACATTTCATTGGATTTGAACGTTTCAGGTAAGAAGACTTTATTATTGGTAACCTTTTAACTGATTTGGTGGGAAAAAATTAAAATTATGCGTTATATGAAAAACCACCATTAGCAGATCTATAATAGGCCTAATGCTGTTATTATATTAAGTAATTGAATTTTATAACTCAAACTAGTAACAACCCGTGAAAAATCACGGCATGGGCACGGCAGATCAATTAAATGTTACAATTATAGTATAAAACCTTTTAGTAATTACAAAATATTAAATACAATTTGCCTTCTCACGCTAAACATGTATAGGCCTAAGTATTTTCAAACTATTATAGAACTAATGTAGGCTATATTGATCTGTTTTGAGGTCATTGACAATTTTTTTTCCAATCATGTTTGTTTACGTCGATTTTCAAAAGAACCTACTTTAGGCCTACAAACAATAAACTATATCTAACTGAGTTATAGTTTAAATGTTTTAAATATTATGAAATAGTAAAATGTTGAAAAATGTAGGTACAATTTTATAAAACTGTAGGCCTATTTGTAAAATGTTGTATTTATGTAGGCCTACATTAATTATATATATATATATATATATATCAAGTGTAACAATTCAAAATATATTAAATTGTAAAACTCATAAACACCGAAAGTTCTATCAAAATAATTAAAGTGAGAAAGAACGATTTCAGGAATTTATTCTTTAAACTTGTTAGAGTAATTTATAAAAACACAAAATATGCTTCCAAAAGAGCAGAAAATTAGGCCTAATTAAAACTAAAATATAATTCATAAATTATTTGGGAAGTAGGCTATTACAGTAAGTACTACAAACTTAACAATTTTAAAAATTTACATGTTTAGATATAACCTAAAATTAGGCTATATCAGGAAAGGTTAGGTAACCTAGTTGTACCTGAAAAAACAAATTTGTAATAAATTGTATTGCAATTGCAATATAATTTACTATATCTATTTACTTCATAAGCATACAAAAGCTATTTTTCAGTATTTTGTAGTATTAGTACCATTATTAGTTAATGTGTTAATTTGGAGTCGGTAATAATTGTAATAATAAATAAATGTACGTTGTAAACAAGGTAACATTTTAATGGTCAGGTCTACACTTTGAAATAACAATTGTAATAGAATATTAACAGAAGGCCATTTTTTCTTGCCACGAAACTGAACCTGTTGGTGAATTGAAGTACTGAACAAAGTTTTCTCTCACTTTGTATGCTGCTTTGGCAGCTCTTGGTCTTGTGTTGATGATATCCTCATCGCATTCTTCAATATTGATTATTTCATCAAACACATCGCTCAATTTCCCCTCCCTGACCCTTATCATGTTGTGAAGAGCACAGCATGCTAACACAATTTTTTTTGTGACATCTGGGTGTACTAACATTGCGTGTTCAAAAACACGAAACTTTTTAGACATCATCCCAAAAGCGCATTCAACGATTCTTCTTGCTCTGGAGTGTCTATAGTTGTAAATCTTTCGATCATTGGTTAGTGCTTTCTTTGCAAACTGTTTCATTAAATGTTTGTGAATTCCGTACGCTTCATCACCAACAAATACGTAAGGAAATTTTGTCGGATTATTCAGGTCTATTTTCCTTGGCTTGGGAAGACTAAATTTTTGGGCATTGAAGGAAATGCCAAAAGATGATGATAAAAATACTCCTGGATCGTTATTCCTTCCTGCTTCCCCAACATCAACTATTATAAATTTCCCCTCAGCGTCAACTACAGCCTGTAGCAAAATAGAGTGAAAGTGTTTGTAGTTAAAAAAAGCAGAACCACAATTCCAAGGTGCTTCTATTCTTATATGTTTTCCATCAATCGCCCCACAACAATTGGGAAAGTTCCATATTTTCTCAAAGTTTTCTGCTATGGTAGTCCATTTCTCTGGGGTCGGGTTAGACATCAAATAAATTGGGGCCAATACTTCCCATATTGCTGAGCAAGTCTCGGATACAATTTTTCCTGCTGTTGTGGCACCAACTCGTAAATTGTAGTGCAAGTATTGGAATCGTTCACTAGTTGCAAGAAACCTGAAAAATAAATGAATATGTTGAAATGCAATAAGTACCTTTTTTTTATTTCAGCTGCAGCTTGTAAATTGAAGTGGGCCAACCTTCGCAATTCCTATACAAGATATTTACGGGAACTAAAGAAAATGCCTAGTGGTTCCGGGCAGAGGAAGAAGAAGTGGCACTTGGCAGATGCAATGGGATTTTTAGAACGTTTCACTGGACCTTACAGGAAGATGTCCAGTAATCTTAAACCAAACACCGAACAGATTACTACTTATTCCGTTTCTGAAGACCTAGAATGTGAAGAAACTGAAGCTTGTGTGACCGGTGCCGACCTCCAACACCAAATTCCGTCTGTCAACTTAAATAACCAAGGTGAAGTTGTTCCAAAGGCTAACCGGAAAAGGACCGCAGGAGACATTGTTGCTGAGCCTATGGTTGAATATTTGAAGACTATAACGGAGAAGCGCAAGGCAGATGAGAACAAAGAGGAAGATCCTATGTTGACATTCTTTAAAAGTCTTGTACCAGACGCAAATAAGCTAAGTGACAGAAGGAAGCGTAAGTTTAAAAACATTGTGCTGTCTCAGTTGAACAATTTATTGGACGAGCAAGAGGATGAGCTAATGAGTGTAGGCCAGGTATCAGCTCTCAGTTCTCGCCCGCCATCCACGAGCAGTGCTGGGAGTGCACATAGCAGCTCTTCATATTATCATAACTTACAACCACCAAATCCTCTGCAGCCGTCAATAATGCCGCATTATTCACATCACTCGTCATATTTTCAGGACAACAATCATAATTAAGTGTATATAATGTGACGTTAAATTAAAGTACTGTACAGGGTTATAATGTTATAATCACAATGTTGCCCTCCTGAAATGTCTTTAACAATAAATCTATATTTAAAATTGTAATCGTAAATTTTTCCATCCTGATAAAACTATTGTACTTGAAATTATGTCTTTTTAATATAAACCATTTAGTAAATATAAATTTACAATATCGATACAGTACCGTATAACCGATTAGTATCTTACTAGTGTACCCGTTGCTCGAAATCAAGAAAATAAGATAATTATCCTTTGTTATAACCATAAACTATGTCCAGTAGGTTTTTTACAATCAGTTAGTTCTACACAAATACCAGGTCATTGTAAAAATTATAACCCCCCCCCCCCCCCCTTTAACGGGTGGTTTTTGGAAAAAAACCCAAAAAAAACAGGTCTTAAAATTGTATGCAAACTCCAAAATTACTATAAAAATAGGGGTTACCATTGGAAAAAAAGGAAGTTGGCTGACATATTGGAAATTGGTGCACTTTTGCGAAAATTTCAACTAGGCTACGTGGTTTTATTTTTATAAAAAATAATTTAAGGTTCCCTATTTAAACTTTGCTGTCAGATTTATGGTTTACAAGATCCCAATGGGGGCCCAGTTAAAAAAGACACCCTGTATAGATACGTACCTTAAGGTTATAAAGAGTCTCTCTTCTGGGGTAATACTTTTACGCCAGTTGGTATTCTGCTTTAGTATCTTTGCTTGAATTAAGCCACATAAATAATCAAAAGTGGTGATGGTCATACGGCAGTAATTGTAAAACTTTGCTGGGTATTCTTTTAGCTCATTAATGAATTGTATGATTTGACGTTTTTGATTTATAGGATGTACCCAGTGTTCTCTTTCAACTTTCATATCAAAGAATTGAAGAAAATTCCACAACACCACAGCCGTTTCTTCGTCTTCAAATTCCATTTCCAGTCGCACTAACACAAAACTACAAACTAAAAATAATGAAATAAACTTTCGTTCGAGACACTTTGACAATTGATCACACACTGGAGCGGACAAAGACAAAACAGTTTGTTCCAGACGTTTTGTCGCGGACAGAATGTCCGCTCCTGTGTGCGCCCGGCCTTACTAAAGACTGTTACACAATGCAGCTAATAATGTGATAAACTTTGATTTTTTTAGTGTTCGATAATCAACATAATTTATTTGCTATGGTAATTCATGTGAAATAAACAATGTAAAGGAATTTTGATTCCAAAAGCTTTCATTCTAGTTGTTTATCTTCTAGGAATAAACAAAATATGTTATGTTATAATTTGTCAGATATAGCATGAGTCACGGATGCATTGTCTGGAGGGAAGAATTTAGGCAAGTGGGGACCAGGGCTATTGCATACAAGGGCTGGTCCACTCTTTTGATGTTGACGCTCACCGACTGTCCCAACCTTCCTCTCGAACTCCCTCCTATGTGACGTCACTCTGGTACCATGACACGTCGCGTAAGCACGGTTCGCCTTAGCTCTCACGTGTTATTTGATATAACGTTGCAGACGATAATTCTTTAAAAAATTATGCAATACACACAATTACCTACATTATATGTTTACCAAGTTTGGTGAATATTAAGTAATTATTTTGTCCAGTACAAGTGTTTAAAGAAGGTATATAATTCCGCGAGATTTTCGCCTTTTGACGCATATTTAAAGCAAATTTTCTCGGAGAGGCATTCCACAAATTTCTTTAAAAAAATATTCAATACACACAAATACCTAAGTTATAAGTTTAGCGAGTTTGGTTAATATTGAGCAATTATTTTGCTCAGTACACGTTTTTAAAGAAGGTATATAATTACGCGAGATTTTCGCCTTTTGACGCATATTCAATGCTGATTTTCTCGAATAGGCATTCCAAGGATTTCTTTAAAAAATATTCAATACACACAAATACCTAAGTTATATGTTTAGCAAGGTATTTATTTATTTAATGTTACGTTGCAGACGAGATTACTTACAACACACCTTTACTAACAAAATACGTTAAAACAAGCAATTTCAGGACGATGAGATATAAATAAATAAATATATAATATATAAATAATAATAAGAATCAAACTTAGAGTACCAGTATCATTGATAACTCAAAATTTAAAAACAACAAATTTTAAGTAATCCGCTTCAAATTAAAATAACATCAAAAAATATTATTTATTTAATGTAAGAGTTGCAAGCTAGATTACTTTATATTAAAAAGTTACCAAGGTCCTCAAGTAATTTCTTCTGCAGCTTTTAGACATAAATAAATATATAACATACGAATAATTATAATCAAATTTAAACCTAGAGTAATCAAATTATTGATGACAAAATAAAAAATAAAAAATAATTTTAAGTTAAACTTCTAGACTAAATTAAATTGCACAGTGACAATTTAAATTTAAATAGTTCAATTGAATAGATTCAACTATTAAATTAACTATTCCCTAAGGCCTAGGGAAGGAAAATTTCTATAAAACAATAATATTTAAAAAAAATTAATTTAGTTCAGCTGTAATTAATTATTATGTTATGTGCATATCTGCATCATTATGTGTAAGTATTTATATCTTGTATGTGTTTTATCTTATAAGTAAACTGCACAATGTTTTATAAACTGCAGTATGACATTCAAGTTTTGGTGGTTTATTGTAATAAATACAATTATTTCCAATAAATTTTGTTCATATTTAGTTTTCAGAAATGTGGAGAATCAAATTAAAAGTATGCTAACATTAGTACACTACATTGGTTTATTACCTTCGAATTAGTTAGTTTTATTGTAACCCTGTCTTTTTCTTACATCTTTAGACTAATTGTTTACATTCTACTTATTGCTTTGTGTAGTGTCAATACTAAAACTAAAGGAGACAGGAGAGCGCATCATAAATATGTTACAACTTTGCTAAGAAACTGAAATTATTGTAGCAGAGAATACTTATAAGAAGCGTTGGGAATGGAGCAGGCGTTACCACCGTGACGTCATCGCAGTTCAAGTGACGGGAACGCTTTCCTTGGCGGACTGGTCTAGCACTTGTATTCTATAGCCCTGAGTGAGGACACAGTCCGTTGGTGGAGGGGAAGGGACAACACGCACAGACAAAATTGGAAACCCGTACGAGAGCTTCCAGACCGAAGTATTATGTTCAGAGCGCGGCAACAGACCGAGCCTCTCTGACCTCCACCAATCGAATCAACTCCAAGTCTACTGCGCATCTCAAGGTCACGGTTAATTTTTAGACCTTCTCTAGTACACAGTACAGTGGCGGACTTTATAAGGGCTATACGTATATACTCAAATAGATAAAATTAAAAGAACAACCAGTGTTTTGTGTTATAAAAGTGCTAGAAATGGAAAAGTACAGTGATTTTTTATAAGGGCTACATGGAACTCCAAGCCCGCCTATAAAAAATAGGCATCAAGAACAAAAAAAAAAACCTTCTCTAGTATACTTTACATCAAACAAATAAGTAAATATTGTTAACAAAATATACTTAAAAAGATTAAAATATTATAAATAACAACACAAACAAAATCCTTTTAACTATACTTCTTCTCTTAAAACAAATGTTTTCTATAAAACAAACATGCTTATTTAAGTATTCTTCAAATTATATTTGTCTTACAAATGTGGAAAATTGTTAGAAAATGTGAACTTTATTTTAAACTGAATCGACTGATAAACATTCACAGTCAATCTCTCAACGTACATAAAGTAATCACAGACGCCATTTGCATGTACACTAGAGCGATAAAAGCAATCTGCATACTGAGTATGGTTTCATCAAATTCAAGAACCTTTTAATTTTAATTAAAAAATAATACAAAATATTTACACAATTCTAACCAAATGTAATGCTATTTATTTATTTTTTAAATACAAATTATTACTTTTTTGTGAGGTAAAACTTATTAAATTTAAATGTACAAAATAATTTGGTTGCATTTCTTGACGAAAGTAGGTAAGTTTTGTATTGTTGCTACAGCTGTTTCACCTCGACGGAATGCTCTCGAGGAAAAACAAATACAAGAGCACTGTAGCTCTTATAGATTATGTTAAAACCCTCTGAGGATGATGACCATGTTATCGAAATGTACAGATTACTCACGCCGGGAATGCACTTCGAGAGGGGAAGTAAAGCCCGGTCCCCACGCTTGGTTTGTTGTGTTCATAAGGGTAGCGTGTTAAACATAACTTACAATTTAGTTGTTTAGTTTTTGTTTTTGTTCCTTGTTTTTTGGTTCGGGGTTTTTATTCGAATCAGTATTAACAATCTGTTAAATTAACATGACAGCTGTTAGTTATATAGTTCAAATATAGTACCTAATGAAAGTCACCATCTGTGATATCTCCCTGAATTCTTCATCAAAATTTATTATTCAAGCATAATTTTAAAGCTTATATTCCCGATATTGACGAAATAAAAACAAACAGCTTAAAATTCATTTTTTCCTTACACAAATTGATAAAAAAAAACTTGTATATTATAATACTTCATATGGTTCCTAATGAATGGCACCATCTATTAACAATCTGCTTAACTAGCATAACAGCTGTTAGTTATATAGTTCATATGATTCCTAATGAAAGTCACCATCTACAATATCTCCCTTAATTCTTCATCAAAATTAATTATTCAAGCATAATTTTAAAGCTTATTTTCCCCGCTATTGACGAAAAATAGCCAAACAGCTTAAACTTCGTGTTTTCATTAGAAAAATTGAAACAACTTTTATATTATACTTCATATGTTTCCTAACGAAAGGCGCCGTTTATTAAAAATCTTTATAACTAACTTGATCTTTTTAACTAACATGACAGCTGTTAGTTAGATTGTTTACATTCTATATTCAAGTGTAATCTATCACACAAATTGACAAAATTAAACAACGTAAATAAATGAAAGTAATTTACTTAATTAAATCAATGTATTTAATCAGGTAAGTAGGCCTACTCCAACTTGCGAAATATTCGCACGGGTGAGCTAGTATTTATTTCACACATATGCTAGTTTTAAAAATACATAGTAATTTTTTCTACAAAATAATCAATTAACACAATAGCCTGTTTATCCAATGAACGCACAGCCTGTATTTACACTGGATAGACGGATTAATATTTACAATAAATTAATCAACGCACATGAAGTGAACGCCGACAAAATATGCATGGAAAATACTACAATAAATCAATCTACATACTGAACAAGGTTCCATCAAAATGAAGCACTTGTATACTCTGATGACAAAGTCAATACAATTTTGCTGCTGAAGTGTTTGTATTGTTACTGCGTAATTTATTCCTTCACGTAGTTGCAACTAAAACTTTCCTCATATTATATTCTTAATTCACCTTCCTATATTCTCTTTATATATATAAATACACCAAGCAACTACCCTGCATAGTCAATCACCTCACTACCTCTACACTTTAATTTTATAATTAATTTGTAACAAAGGCGTAGCATCAATTATAACCTAAGCGTGGATGGTATTTAATGTTGAATGTTCAAATCAATAATTTATTAAGTAGCATTAAGAATGGCTTGAATTTAATTCTAAGCATGAACATAACCTACAATTTAAACATGATAAGTTAAATATTGCGTTAGGAGACAAAAGTAGATCCATGACTTAGACCTTCTATATGTTCGTTTCCCGTCCATCAAAATCCGTAGACGCAAAAATACCCGCTTGAGTGGCTTTTTGAGTTCCTCTGTCGCTTTTTTCACCTTTACCACCTTATGGAAGCACTCTATGGAATTGTAGAGTGGAGGGGTTCCCGCATTTTTGGAACGAAGTTCCTTAACGCGGTTTGCGGTAGGACTTAACAAATAGAAAATCTAACGCGTAACGAAAAAAAGTGTTATTAATTGGTTACTATGGCGACGACAAATATAAAACACGAGTAACGAAAAATCGTTATCAAATTGGTGTTTTGATTCATCAATTTAAATTAAGAGACGATCGTTTCGTCATACGTAGGCCTAGTTCAAATATTATCGTCAAGCACTGAAATGCTTTCAAGAATTATAAAATGTTGGTTCATCAGTCTTTTAGGTATAACATAAAATTGTTGTATGTAT
Source organism: Philaenus spumarius (assembly GCA_018207615.1). Lineage (NCBI taxonomy): Eukaryota > Metazoa > Arthropoda > Insecta > Hemiptera > Aphrophoridae > Philaenus > Philaenus spumarius. The sequence continues at coordinate 53,481 of JAGFPH010006980.1, read as the reverse complement.
ATTTATCTTATTTTACCTGCCTTAACGGCAACATACATTCAATAATTTTAGTTTCGGCATAGAAAGTAATTTTGAGTCTAGGATTAACCTAAAATTATTATATGCATGTTGCCGTTAAGATAGGTAAAATAAATTAAACATACGCACAATAATTTAAGGTTATGCCTAGACTGATGAACCAACATTTTATGTTTATTGAATGTATTTACAATGAATGGAGATTTAACTGTGTGTTTACCATCTTAGCTTTGATGTTATATTTACTTCTACACCTTTATTATAATAACAAAATAAATACTACTTATAAATATAAAGGAGTATTTATGTACACTTAAATGTATTTCCAAAGTTTAAATTTTGACCAGGTATGAGGGTTTTTGTAATTTTTAAAAAGTGAATCGCTTTATTGTATAGATTTTTCTAAAATATACGAATCTATGTTTTTATGTTAAATAAACGATACCAGGAACTGGCACATACTTTCTCACAAACACATTTAAAAATCTAAACAGATTCACTGTGACTTGTAGGGTGGGGTAGGAGAGTTTTTTTATTAAAGTTGGAGATTAACTAATAAATATTATTATTATTATCTACAGAGAAAAATATTCGATCGATTTCGAACAAATTTGCACCAAACACGTCAATTAGGTCTTTATAGATGCACGTAAAAAGGTTTTGAAAAATTTTGAAAAACAACCCTCTTTATGGCCAAAAAAACCCCAAAAATCAGTTATTATTATTATTATTATTATTATTAGCTAAACGAGAATTTTTAGAAAGATTCGGGTTTTTGTATATGGTAGGGCACATTAAAGGCTACAAATAAGACAAATTTTATCAAAATCGTTAGAGCCATTTTTTTATAAAAAAATAATAACTGATTTTTTGGGGTTTTTTGGCCAAAAAGGGGGTTGTTTTTCAAAAATTTTCAAAACCCTTTTTTTTGCATTTATATAGGCCTACTGGACATGTTTGGTGCAAATTTGGTTGAAATCGATCGAATAGTTTTCTCTCTAGATTTGTATACTTTTATTAAAGTTGGAGATTAACTAATAAATATTATTATTATTATCTACAGAGAAAACTATTAGATCGATTTCGAACAAATTTGCACCAAACACGTCAATTAGGTCTTTATAGATGCACGCAAAAAGGTTTTGAAAAAAATTGAAAAACAACCCCCTTTATGGCCAAAAAACCCTCAAAAATCAGTTATTATTATTAGGTAAACGAGAATTTTTAGAAAGATGAGGGTTTTTGCATATGTAGGGCACATTAAAGTCTACAAATAAGCCACATTTGATCAAAATCGTTAGAGCCGTTTTTTTATAAAAAAATAATAACTGATTTTTTGGGGGGTTTTTTGCCAAAAAGAGGTTTGTTTTTCAAAATTGTTCAAAACCCTTTTTCGTGCATCTATACAGGCGTACTGGTCATGTCTGGTGCAAATTTGGTTGAAATCGATCGAATAGTTTTCTCTCTAGCTTTGTATACATACAGACATACAGACATACATACATACAGACATACAGACATATAGACAGACATTTTGTAAAAACCACTTTTTTGGACTCAGGGGGTCCCAAAACGGATATTTCCACAAAAATCTCAACATCGATTTTTTTGCGATCACTATACTTTCTCTATACTATAGTGAGAAAGTAAAAGTGAATCATTCGTTATACTGAATCTAGGTTTCCGATATTGTAAGGAAATATAAATACATAAATAAAATTTAAATTACATAATCTAACTCACAGAATTAATTAACCCGGCATAGTTGTACGTCGGGTCTTTATAAACATAAATAATCGAAAATGAAAGATCCACTTCAGTCTTTAAACGAATTGAGCTTCCGCGATAAGATAAATTATTTTTAAGATTAAAAAGATCTGCAACATTTCTTTAAAAATACTTGTAGGCCCTAGTATTTGTCAAACGTTTTTCTTGCACAAATTTACCATTTTTGTTGCCATTAAAGGTAGTACAAATAAGAAATTATTATAAACAACTCAGCAACGTATCGTATTTAACACAGTATACTACTTTATGTGACAAATAGTATTATTTAATCTCTACTAATACTATAAAGAAATAAAATTTGTTTGTTTGTTTATATATAGGGTCTAAATCTTTGAAACTGCTGAACCGATTAAAAAAATAGTTTTACTAATAAAAAGCTTCACTATCCCTGAGTAGCATAGGCTATAATTCATTTTGATAAACACATTTTTTATTTCAATATTTGTAAATTTAGTAGGAAAAAATCTTAGGTTAGGCCTATACTGATGAATTACCAGAGCAACCAATTGAATAAAGTAGCAGATAAAACAGCTGTTTGCTCCAATATTCCCATTATAAAAATATACTGCTGTCATAAAATATACGAATTAATTTGATTTGAACATTTAACATTATTAAGCATCTTAGTTTTGGGGTTATTATAAATCCTACACCTTTATTATAAAGAAAACTTAACTTGATTATGTGTATAGAAGGTTCCAACGGGGTTGGCGTGAGGAGATGGCAGGGGTATTCCCTTGTCTAACATAAAAATGTAGCCTATAATTGTTTAATGCGTTTAAAATATATATTTTAAAATTCAAACATATGAGTATCAAACTTACTTAATTTAGTTAGTTATATTAATATTTGAACAAATTATCTGTAAATATATTACAATTAATCGACTATATAAAAAGAAATGTATCGCATTGGCAAAAATGTATTAATAAACGTATACTTGCCACATTTCCCTCAGTGGTACAGTGTATTTCCCTCTAGTTGAGTTATAAACAACGCAGTGTGTCGGAGGAGAAACAATTTCCTATTCAATAACTGGCTCTGAAATAAATACAGAGGGGAGAAAAGTTGCGTGTTTTAATTATTTTGCAACGATATATCAACTTAGAAGTGTATGTATTGGTTTGCTAAAAATATTTGTTGTAAACTATTTACGGTATTCTTGAACCACATGTATTAATTTATCGTTCATTTTTTAAAGCTCTTTTAGTGTTGTCATTTTAAATCAAAACTACCCCATTACCTGAAAAAACTCTTATAAGCAAGGGATTTGGTATGTATGTTGTATTTACCTACTGTAATAACATACTAAAAGTCCTCGCAAAAAAAACCTGTGCTACGGCCGCCATCTTGGAAAATGGCGTCCAAAAACCAGTTTTCCCCCTTAACTCAAAAACTATTCATCCTATAAAAAAAACGTTCAAAATAAAAAATGTGTGTCACAAAAAGAGCAGCAAGAGTAATCGGCATCTGACACTGTCAAGCGCACCTTAATGTCCTTTTTCAAATACAGCATTTCTATGAAACACTTTTTGTTTCGATTGTTTGACAATCCTTCTTCATCACATAAAGAAGGAGGTATTGTTCAAATTTGAATTTCAACAAAAAATTATTATGGTAGCCAACGCTTGGTAGCGAAATGCAACGAAGGCACCAGCAGTGTAACATTTTAAAAATTCACATAAAATATAAATTAAAAGAGAAAAGTTATGTTATTAGTATGAAACTGTTAAGGAAACTTCAATATTTAAGTTAAAACAACATTTTTTTTAGTTTAAAAATTTCTTTATAACTTCCCTTAACGGTAATTATTGTTTTTTTAAATAAACTATCAAAATTTTTTTCCAAATATAACATTTTATGGCTAAACGATTAATTGTATTGAAAAATTGCAAATACAAAAGTTGTAGCTCTTTTTGTGACACACATTTTTTATTTTAAACTTTTTTTTGATATGATGAATAGTTTTTGAGCTATGTGAGAAAACTGGTGTTTCGACGCCATTTTCCAAGACGGCGGCCGTAGCACAGGTTTTTTTTGCGTGGACTTTTAGTATGTTATTACAGTAGCTAAATGCAACATACATGCCAAATCCCTAGCTTATAAGAATTTTTAGGTAATTTGTCTAACATGACCGGACTATTTTTGTTTAGTAGGTTCTATTCTAATCCTAGCTATTCTAATAAAGCTAGGACTTATCACGTATGAAAAATGACCGTGAATAGAATTTTAAACAAGTAAATATTATACATTTATAGAAATAATATAACAATTCCAGAACAAAATCTGTGTGTTTGAAATATTAAACATGTCTCTATTATCTTACCTATGTCAGTAAGACACGACGTTACATGTACCCGAACACTACTGTCATGTTGCTAGATCAATCTTGTACGTTAACTTGACTTGCAAATCAATGTTTGTTCTCTGACTGTAGATGGTACTTGTGACAATCTACTAATAGATTTTAATAAACATAAATTCACATTTTCCAAATGTTTTTATTTTTCCAACTTAACATAACATAAAAGCAAACATCTGTAGTAACATTGAAGCAAAACATAAAATAAAGCTACGATTTAAAATAATTTAAATATCAGTTGACTTAAAAGCATTCAACAATTCATACTAATCACAATGAGAAGTAGCGTCTATTTGAGAGTTTTCTATACTAATATTATAAGTAGGTCAAATTTGTTTCGGTATAACTAAACGTCTATTAATACTTTTCGGTATTGTCTTACCTTTCTACTGCAGTTTCGGGTATTCACCCATCATCAGGATAATAAAAACACATTTCACTCCAAGCGGAGGTCGTAACAAAGTAAGTGGTAGGTCCACGAACTATCAATTGTTACGCCCTCCGCATGGAGTGAAATGTGTTATGTGTATGTGTCTGTGTTTTTATTATTCCTGATGATGGGTGAATATCCGAAACTGTAGTAGAAAGGTAAGACGATACCGAAAAAGGATTAGTAGACGTTTAGTTATTCCGAAATTAATTTCACTAATCCTTGGGCTACCAAAATGGAGTTTAAAATTTGTTTGTTTTTTTGTAGGGGTTAATCTCTGGAACTACTGAACAGATTGGAAAAATAGTTTTACTAATATAAACCTACAGTATCCCTGAGTAACATAGACCATAATTCATTTTGATAAAAACATTTTTTATTTCAATATTTGTAAATTTAGTGGAAAAAATCTTAAGTTAGGCCTAGACTGATGAACCAACACATGTATTTACATTCATTACCATATCAACCAATTGAATGAAATAATAGCTGAAACAGCTGTTTGCTCCAATATTTCCAATAACAGCTGATTTCAAACTTTGAAGAAATGATTTGTATTTCAAACTTTTATGTTAGGTTTTGTCAAAGTGTAGACCTGAGCCTTGCTGGTTCTTTTTACCTTTTTTATAACTGCCGTTATAAAATATACGAAATAATTTGACTTGAACATTTACATTATTTACCATCTTAGCTTGGGGTTATTATTAATCCTATACCTTTATTATAAAGAAAACATAACATGATCATGTGTGTAGGATTTTCCAACGGGGTAGGGGTGCACGGGGGGTTTCCCCTAGTATGCTATATTTTTATAAATAATAATCATTTACATTTAATTTTTGTTTTACTTACAAAATATAAATCATGGTGTTACTAAATAAGTTTATAATTTAGAAAGCCAACCGTTAGAGGAACAGTTGAGAAACTGAGATAGAGTGGGAGTTATTTAAAAACCTTAAATTTTAATAATTCCAAAGTGGTTTTCAATAAAAACTAGACATAAATGAAGGTTAACAAAACTGCAAGAGTGATGAAATAAGCGTCTGACTCAAGCAGTTAGGACGTAAAGGATAAGTCATAACATAAAAGCTAAGAAGGTAAACAATGTTAATTGTTTTTCCTAAATAACAGGAGTACAAGTTATTTTATCAATTCTCACTCTGTCCTAGTCCTAACCTTAAAACAACTACTAAATTTTATTCCCAAAAAATACAAACACCAAAACCATAATAAGCAAAGTAGATGAAAAGATGGAACACTTTTTCGAGACTTCGGCCCTTGTTATTTTTTAAATACTCAAAATGTGACGTTTTTGTCACGCACGTCACATTGCTATCACGCTAGGAAGCTCGAAAGCTTTTCAACTCTCCGCAATAAAATTAAGAAGTTTTTGGCACCACCAGAAGTTTTCTACCACGTCTGTGAGTGCACATATGAAAGTCATAAAATGAGTTGGTAAAATTTTTCGAATTTTCGCAAGATTTCAATACATCGGCATTTTAATGCGAGCCGAAGTAATTATTCTCATAATAAACATAATGTCGCTTATTTTTACTAATACTGGAAAGCGAAGAAACGGCCTTTCGGTTGATGCACAAAATAAGTTGTTTTTATGTTTAATAAAATCAGCTGTAATCCACGAACAAAATCAGAGTTTAGGTTTCTAATTAGCTTAATTTTAACTTGTATGGGAAATAATGAACGTCCGTGAAAAAATCCAGGTGTTCTTAAAACAGCACGGGAGAGGTGTAAACTTCTATGGCGATATTCTGATTAACACTTCAAAAGTATAGAAAATATTGCATAAAAACACAATTTATGAAATGATAAAGCACAATGTCTATTTCAGAGCTATTACCAAGTAAACTATTTTAACACAAGTTACAAAACGATTAGGCACACAGCCCATTTCAGAGGTATTCTAAGTAAACTATTTTAACACAACTTATAAAATGAGGAAGCACAATG
>JAGFPH010006980.1:15860-46712 GCA_018207615.1 Philaenus spumarius | reverse complement strand
ACTTACAAAATGAGGAAGCACAATGTCCATTGCAGAGGTATTACCAAGTAAACTGCTTTAACACAACTAAAGAAATGAGGAAGCACAATTTCTATTGCAGAGGTATTACCAAGTAAACTATTTTAACACAACTTGCAAAATGAGGAAGCACAATGTCCATTTCAGAGGAATTACCAAGTAAACACAAGTTAACACAACTTACGAAATGAGGAAACAAGTGTCCATTTCAGTGGTTTTACCAAGTAAACTGTTTTAACACAACTAACGAAATGAGGAAGCACAATTTCCATTGCAGAGGTATTAATAAGTAAACTATATACTCTGTTATATACACATGTATATACAAAATATAGCAGAGGGTGACGGAATAGAGCGTGACGTAAAAAGAGTGACGGTAAATTCTGATTTACAGCAGGCAACTTTTAGACGAGGAGCGCCTATAGAAATTTACACTAAAAACATTTAATATTTACTGTACATAACTAGAAAAATAGTAGGTATTGATGAAGTATAATGATCGTTGACATAGCTTGTATGATCTAATGGATTGTTCGGATAACAATATTATTGTATAATTCTGGCCAGTAAGTTATTAAATGCATTTTACTTCTGTAAATATTGGTTTTGAATGCTTGATGAAGTATCTGTAATTAAGTACCAAAACATTAGGATAAACGCCATGTATTTTTTCCCTGTAGAAAGGCATGGCGATTCAATGTTTTAGAAGGTCCATTTAATTAAATTTAAATACATCATCATAACATAAAAGCAAAGACCGGACTTTAATTTGATTAGTTCGTTTGAAGCAACAATCTGTATCTAAATGTAATTAACAAATTTAATTAAGTGAAATTAAAACTAGCCTTTTGCTGACTAAATTTAAAATAATTAAAGTCAAACCGTTATCACATCAGAAATGTTAGGCAACACTTTGAGTCCAGGCTGTATTTTTGTCAAGAAGTCAATGGTTCTCATTTCGAGCACTTAATCTGAGTGAAAATGAGGTGCGTGCTAGAGGTTTTACTCATTGTAACATAATTATTAATGAAACTTTAAATAGGAGTTTTTGTTTGTTTGAAAATTATAACTTCTATTGGCCAATATGTTGGACAGAGTCAACATACAGACCTCCGGTTTACGCCAATCTTCTTCTTTTATCAAGACCTTTAAAATGAGGTGTCACTTAATAGGGGTTCTCGTTTAAAATTTTCGACTGACATTTTTGGGGGATGGTTTGAAATTTACGATACACCAAAAAACTCCATTTTTGGTCATGTTAGCAATCATCAAAGCAAATCTTTCTATTTCCATTAATAAGTAATGGGGGGGGGGAGTTTTAAGACACCCGGTATATATATATTATTTCTATATAAAAATGTTTGTTGAAATCATAGTTTATGGTAGAGTTTTATTGATATAGTAACTAAAATTGCATTTAACTACTTAATTATTTGTAGATGGAAATAAACCAAATCAGCTGTTTTAGTTGTTATTGTATACAGTTGGATGTCATTTATACATGTAGATTTATTTCATACGGGGTGTTATGTTAGTTACAGGAGTTGCAGCCGCGTGGTCACCAGCTTGTTTTGCCTTACAAGTCCACCAATACGAAAATCAATATGATTCAAATTACATTACTTCAGAGTTGAAATTAAACACTGCTCTCTTTGAAAAGACAACGGTAGTTTATGAAAATTATAATTTAATATAACGGCAAGCTAATTTAATTTATTGACCGAGCGAAGCAAGGTCTCTGTTTTAACTCGACCGTTCGGCATTTCGTCTGTGTGTCTGTCTGTCTCACGATTACGGCCAAACGCCTTGACCGATTTTGATGATTTTTTTGCATGAATGTTCCTTATTCCTAGGCCGAGCCATGTATGTATACGGTTTTTTCCATATTTCATTTTTAACCCCTTAAATAAAATAAAAATGGCGGCCGGACCGTTTGTCTCAGTGTAAGCTTTTTTCCAAAGCCAGTTTGTGGCTTAACCGTAAGACGAATTTAGGTAGCAAATTAGATTTTCAACAAAATTGTATTCTTAATTTTTTTCCCTATCTCTAACGGTAAGCTCACAAAATGGCAGTAAACTTCAAATTTGTTAAAAATCGTCCAAGGTTTTGTATTTCAACCATGTTTTTATACGTTTATTCTAAACCAATTCAAAAGTGTTCTATAGCTTTTTTGTAGATAAAGGTTCATAGAATTCATATACGCCAAAAAAAATGATTGATGAAAAATTAACAAAGTTATTAGCTTAAGAAACAAGCATGTTCAGTAACGAAAGGAACAAGTTCAACTTTAGGCCTACATAAAAAGTATTAAACATTGTTTTTAATTTTTTTATATAAATGTAAACAAGTTTCGTAATTTATCTCTAATTAGAACTGTATAAAAATATTTATCAATTTCAAATTTCTTATTTTGAAAACACCAGTTTTTATGTTCTTACTACAAGACTTCTAACAAAACTAGGCCTGTTTTGAATAGCAATTTAGGAATATATCCTTTGCCCAAAAATGACATATTATTATAAGAAAGTGTAGAGAATAAATCAAAGAATTGAACTGTATACTTTTAAATTATTATTTTATAAAAGTATTTGACTTAGCTTTACTTGAATTACAAAACGAGATGAAACAAATGAAACCTCGTGGCGATAAAGGACATAAAAAATGACCGTTCTACAGCGTGGGAAGTGTTGGTACATGGGTTGAGATCACGACGCGTTAACATCGTTTGTTTTCATTATTTTTAATATTGGAATATGATATGGAACTGTAAATACATTGTTGGTAAGTTTTAGTTTTTTAAGTATGTAAATATTTAATTCTATGTTTTCCTTCAATAACACGATATTTTTAGCTACTTTACGCATTATTAACCTACATAAAACACAATGCCCCCTAAAAGAAAATCTTTAGTAGTTAATGCTCAAGAAAAAAAAACGAGAACTAGAAACCCCGGAATCGCGGGAATTTCAAATTAATGATTCACTGGCTAAACATTCTGCTTTCTTCCTTACTGGCACCCTATTTTTAACCTAAGCTCAAAACCACATTTGTTATTTTCAACGAGCGGGGTCTACTGTTCACTGAACTACTAGTAGAAGTTAATTGACACAGACGGTTTTAGCTCGACCGTTCGGCATTTCGTCTGTGTGTCTGCCTGTCTGTCTCACTATTACGGCCAAACGCATTGACCGATTGTCATGACTTTTTGAATGCATGTTCCTTATTCCTAGGCCGAGCCATGTATTTATATATGGTTTTACCATTTTTCATTCTTAACCCTTTAAATAAAATAAAAATGGCGCCCGCACCGTTTCCCTCAGTGTAAGCTCTTTTCCAAAGCCAGTTTGTGGCTTAACCATAAATCGAATTGAAAAAGTAATAATTTAATGTTCTACAAAATTTATTTCTTGATTTATTTCCGTATCTCAAACGGTAAGCTCACAAAATGGCCGCAAACTTCAAACGTGTTAAAAATCGTCCAAGTTTTTTTTATTTTAACCATGTTTTTATACGTTTATTCTTTAGATATCTTCATAAAACCTTATAATTTTATGGCGTCCTCGCCATAAAAGAGAAGAGAGAGAGAGAGAGAGAGCGAGCTACCTGCTGCCTTGCTCTTTCCTGCCCTACGTCAGTGAAGCCACTGTGACTGTGAGTGAGTTGTGGTTACTTCCTTACTGGCGCACTATTTTTAACCTAAGCTCAAAACCACATTTATTTGTTATTTCAACGAGCGAGGTCTACTTTTCACAGAACTACTAGTAATTATAATTACTTTGGAACAAGGTGGAATAATTGTAGGGCCAAGAAATGTGTTCTTTTATTACGACAACAAAGGTTGAAGACATTAAAATAAACCGAAAATCATCTTGAAGTTGTCTAAAAATAATCTAACAATTTTTTAATACGATAAACAAATATGAAATCATTTTACGTTTTCAGATATTTTCTAGCAAGCCTTTGTTAAAATACACTACCCTGCTTACTATTCCTTCCCTGCCCAATCGTGTCCCCTGACATAACTCTGTCACGTCCTTATAAACGCCAATTACAGTTGGGCGCCGAGACCTTCATCGATGTAATTTTAAAGCGAAGCCAAATATATAAGTTAAAGAAATCTTAGAACAAATGATGTGAAATTTTATTTTTTTAAACTAAAGATATTTTTTGATACTATCGTTTCAACGTTTATGACAATTTCATTAACATAAACTGAGTGAACGATATACAAAAAAAATTTATTTCGTTTCAAAGAATTAATTAGAGATATAAAGAGAAGATCAGCGGTACCAATCTACAAACAGATCAGTTATTATACAATTAGTTTTATTATAAATACTCGTATCTGCATATTTAATACCATTTACACCTTAGTCACACAATTAAAACACATACAAATTTACATAAATAAGTTTCTCAAGCTTTTTTATTTTGTATTCTGTTGCTGCTTGATAATGTTTGGAAATGACCACAGCGTGTCTACAGTTCTCTATGCTTTTAAGTAAATTGGTTTAAATTCCGACAATGCTTATATATTTATATTATCAGTTCAAAGTCCCTTTATCAAAGTTTGCCTGAAGTGTTGTATGTACAGTTTATTTATTTGGTTGCATTTTTGTACATTATGTTAACAGTAAGTCACTAGATATTTAAAACACATAAAATAACCTTATTTTGTATTTAATCGTACATAATTTGTTTAAGGTTTAATAATCAAATTTATGTTTTATTTACCACAATACAATAATTAAATTAATATTTTTTCATAAACGCTAAACGTAACTTGCTCAAAGTGGACAAAAAACTTACACTAATATGACGTAAAATAATAATATAATTGTATAAACAAGCTATTAATAGGAGGAAACTGGACCTTAGTGAAAAAATCGTTTCTAGGTTTGATTATTTACAACCAAGGCCATAGCAACATTAAAAATCTCCCCCTCCCCCCAATTTATTAGTAAAAATTAATACTAGGTTTAAAAAGTGAAAATTAAATTATAAAATACACATCACAACAGAGGATCCAGCAACATATTTTACATCATTGTGCATTGCATGCATACTGATATTTAGATTTGCTTGATTAAACTACAACGTACAATACACATGGATGCAGTAGATTACATCCTTACTCTCTTGTTAGCTTGATCTGACCTATTAGAAAACTATGAAGGTTCAACAAAAACACTTTACTCTAACAAAACACGCAATGCATTGTGTATTGAAAATACTCCCAATAAGAAGGTTAGCGTGCGAAGCACGCAGTGCATTGTGTAGTTAAAATACTCCCATTACGGTGGTTGGCATGCGAAGCACACAATGGTCTGTGTAGTGAAAATTCTCCCGATTCGGAGGTTGGCGTGCGAAGCACGCATTGCATTGTGTATTGAAAATAATCTGAATATGGGGGTTTCCGTGCAAAGGACTGTGCGCCGGCCGGTTCTCATAGTGTTCAGCAGTGTTCAGTGTCAAGCTCACATGTGCGTTCTTAGACGTGTTAAAAGGGTTTAATTTCAAATCCCCCGTCCTCCCCCCCCCCCCCCCCCCCCGAAAAGTTTTCCTTTCTACGGCCTTGTTTACAACAACCTCGTGCAATCAGGTTTAGTAATATGCATGCAATGCATTAGGTCAAGAACAAATACACCTATGATATGATATGCAAATGAAACAGAAGTTAACGATCCTTGCGTCTGGCATAAGAGTAAACTCAATTAAAACAAAATTTTATTCTTAAGAGAAGTAAAACAAAGAATTCGTATTGTTTATTAATTTTTAGTCCTATAAGAATTTTATTAAAAAAAACTAGTGGACCTGCAATGCTTCGCTATTGCTTGATTTAATTTGAAGGGTGGTCATCCCATTTCATCCCTTTGAATTAAGTAATCAAATTCCAAATAGTTTTGTTATGTAATCTCTTAAAAATAATATTACTTAATTTTAGGTTTATAGCTTGCATGAAGTTAGTTTAATTTGTATTTATTTTATAGGGGTAGAAACTTCCTTTCAACCCCCTTAGATCGGGATAAAAACTATCCTACATTTTAAGTTGGAATAAATCACACATTTTGAAAAAAAAATCATTAAGATATCTGTTGAGTAGTTTTGGAGTTCATCGCGGACAAACACCGTGACAATGGATTTTTACATACAGATTTATTTTATAATAAAATAAGCTTAATAAATTATTAAAAATAAGGAAAAAAATCACTTGTCCTGAAAATAGCAATAGGCCTAGCCTATATCAGGTTACATATTTAATCAATTTTCTATTTGATTTAATAATGAAGGTTTTTTTGTAAGAAAAAATGTAGTTCTATAAAAACTAAAGGTTATAACATATAAAATATCAATAAAACACTGTTTAGCGTTCTATCGTAGATATTAAAAAACTAACCTAAAAAATTAACAAATTTATTATTAATGTGTTATTCTGGTTGCTATGGTAATAATTCGAAACGCTTTCAAGAAACTTTTGTTGATTTTATAGGCCTAACCTAAAATTTGGTTAAACCTTTGGTCCAAATAAGCTGTTATTTATAATGTGTAACAATAGTTGAATTATAATAGATGTTTGTATTATATTACAGTTCATTGATTTTTTTTCTTTGTGTTTGTCTTTATTTTGTTAAAACAACATAAATAAGTTGTTGGTTGTGTAAAATAATTAACTAGTTCTAATGTGCTAATTTGATTGCTATGGTAATGAATGTAAATGTATTAAAAAACGTTACGTTTCTTTAATATAAACAGGCCGCAGATAGAATTGTGATGCTAAGCATTTGATACGAATCAGCTGTTTCATCTGTTATAGGGCTGCTTATGGGTGTGATGAATTTTCTCTTTTTCTACCCTTTAAATTCCAAATTTTGCAAAATCCTTTCTTAGTGCGCAACTATATTATTGGACGCATGTATCTTCCAAATTTCAAGTCTCTGGCTTTAATAGAATCGGCTCTGCGTTGATCGTCAGTCAGGACATTGCATTTTATATAGAGAGATTGGGTGTTATTTCATAAGGAGGGTAACAGCAGAACTCTTTAGAGGAAATGAAAAGCAAATGATAAATGTTGAGAGATGAAAATGTTAATAAAAAACTTCGTTTAGAAATGGGGCCATAAATTTCCAAACATATTTCCGCAAAGCTGAACGACTTCCCTTTTCAACGCATTACTTTACGTCTGTAACTGGAAACAGGAAAGAAATTATTTATGTAAAACGTTTTTTATACATATTTAATTTACTTTGTAACTAAGGGATTATCCAGCGTGCATCGCACGCCAAGCGGCTGCTGCTTCTACACTCATATTTTACTTTAAATTTAACATTGTATTACCTATTTTCAGTACGTCACACTAATCCACTATTGATTTCATACTATTACTGCAGTTTCGGCTGCGTGTGCCCATCATCAGATCATAAAAGGTTTTTTTAGTAGGTGTTGAAATCGTTCCATACTTAGCTCGTTCATGATAATAACAGCAAATGTACATACATTATTGCTGTGTTTACTGTGTTGGTATAGACGGGTTGGATAAACCAATTATTACACATAACTTAACTTATTATCCTTCATCCGATTGTTTTGACAGTTACAACGTCCGATAGGGAATCAAAAGGGTTACAAAAAAGGTTTTGTTAAAATGTACGGTTTTTGAGTAATTTAAGTTTGAAATTTTCAAACAAAAGCCACTTTGAAACTCGTGATTGATTGTAATCGCTTGTGTTTCTTAAGATAGATTATTGTTAGATTAAACTTCATGCCAAGTTTGAACCTAACCAGTCAAATCGTTCTCTAGATATGAATTAATATGTACAAAAAACAAAATGGCGGATATCTGGAAAACGAAGCATTTTCGGGCCCATGATTATAGGAACTTTTTTCTTTTACCAATAGAACCATTCCCCGAAGTTTGTTTTGCTGTTTACTTATGGTAGACCCTGTATATCTGCAATTTAAAAACAAAAATAATCTTTTGGATTCATTTATCTAATCTTATTAAACGAGCAATTCTTGTATATAAATTTATTTCGGTGATCTCGCAAACGTCTCTAACGATTGGGATGAAAATTTGCATACAGGGGTTTTTTGAAGTCAAGAATCGAATGCGCTAGGTCCTATGTCTGAAAAAATGCGCTAAGTTGTTCTTTTCGCCTAAGTAATCTCTGAACTTCTTTTATATACCACCTTTGAAGTCACTAAATAGGCGAATAGATACGTTACAGATACAATCCAGATGTTTTACAAACAGATGTTAATCTGTCAATTTTAGCTCCAGATGTTTATATACTATTTGTCAAACATAAATAATTAATAATGAATCTGGTGGTATTATTTTCAACCTATTTCTTTATTCAAACACCAAACGTAACTAAAACATTATTTTTGTGCTGTTATTAACCATTCTGAAAATCTTTTCACCAGTTTCTGCATTCTTTGTACTTCTATAAAGGTAATATAAATCATCTGATGATTTTAATTGTTATGTATTATTTCTAAAATACATAAACAATATCAAATATAACATATTCATTGGATAGGTTACATAACCTACATGTACCTATAGAGGTTTAGTAAATAATTGACCTCCTTTTTATAAATTTACATAAACTGTTCATATTGAGACGGATTAAGCAATAGGCCTATCCGCTCAATGAAATATTTTTTCATTTTATTTTTAAAATCTACTAAGTCCTTCAGACACCATTATACAGAACAAGCTGGCTAGAGAACAATGGAAAAATTATTTTAATAAAAAAGTTGTTTTTAAAGTATTAAAGTATGTAAAATAATCATAGCAATAAAAAAGTCTAATGACAATTTGGAATTAAATAAAGGAATAAAAAGTTATTATTAAAATAAAAAAGAGGAAAAAAGTTAAAAGACAGAGTTTTGAAAAAATTTAAAATCTTTATAAGGGTAATGAGAGACCATTAGAATAATAGACAAATTACCAAAAAAGTTTTTGTTAAAATGAAATGGTTAATATAAAAATAATTAAATAAAAAGTAATTAGAAAAGAAAATTAAATTAAAATAGTTTACAGTACAGTTTGAGTAAAAAGTAATAAGGTAATTAAAATAATTAAAGATTTTAACAAAATTAGTCATGTTTAAATAATATCAAAGAAAAAAGTTAAGAGTTATTAACGTTTTTATGTAAAAAAGTAAAATGCCTAATTTCACCTAAAAGTAAAGGGTTAGTAGAAAAAAAGTTAAGATAAAAAAAAATAGAGATAATAATTTTAGTATAAAATGTCAAAACCTGTGAAAGATAGAAAAAAGGGTTAATTTAAGGTAAAATGGGGGTTAACATAATTAGACAAAAAGTGATGGTACAAAAAGGACGATAACTCAACAAATAATTAACCAATTCAGAAACGGCAAAAGACTAGTTTAGTGGGAAGACTTAAACCATACAGTATGACCATAAAAAATATAATAAAACTTTATAATTTGGAAAAGCCGCGAGTCAAGACAAAAGCGATCGCGAAAAAGCTGTGAAACGGGAACGCGACGTCGTACAACTACAAATCGAGTTTGTGCGTAGCCAGTAAACCAAGCTGAACAAAATGACACCATCCAGAACCCAATCCGATCACGGGAAGCCGAGTTACAGGAATTTGGGAATAAATGATCACAAAACTCGCAAACCAAAAGAAACAGGCAGAAGTTGATAATTTTTTCTTGAAGAGAATTGTCGGTCGACTAAAGGTAAAGACACGCCCATTCTACAGTCTAGCCAATATAATTGCCAATGTACCAAATCGATTAATTTTAAAAACAATACAAAAAATAGAACTTTTACATATATTCGGGTAGAGAAAACAACCAGGATTATGAGAAAAATAAGGAAAAAATTCTACATTAATTACAGCCAGAGCGCCACACCAAAAACAAAAGGGAAATTGAATAGAAGGGTTGGTAGGCTAGTATAGGCCTTTGCAGGAGCTTACAGTAAAACGCGGTTCGCTTCGGCAGTCTTAATCGAAACTCCGGGAAAGTCTCTACGCTTCTCGTTAGATCATCGTATCACAGCAGAGTATAGTAAATTCAAAGATTTTAATACTTCGTAAATCTAATAATTTAGTAAAGTATAAAACAGAAAAACAATTAATCTAGTTTATAGCGTAGTAAAATAGACGCTATATTTCGTCGAAAATACGATCGCTGAGAACTTCAAGGGAAAACCCAGGGTAACAGCGGCGAGGTCTGTTATCACGTGGTATCCGAACTCACAGGAGGAATCCAGACGAATTCACGGAAAGGTGACATCGTGGGACAAGATCCAGGACTTCCAGAACGGCGTTCCAGATCGGGACTTCTAGAACATCGCACCAATCCCGGACTCAAGATCTCCAATAAGGAATACGCCGTATTCGAAATAAGGTAGTGTCGGAGACATCTTTATAATTTTTCATATTTTACAGCATTGACGAGTAGGGCTTCACTTTTAAATTTTTAATATCTCAGTTTTGGGGAGTAAAATTATAAAAAATAAATTTAAATATTTTGTATCTATCTTTCACATAAAAGGTTACTTTTTATTGATTTTGAAGTTAAATTGTATATCAATAATTTAGGAAAAACTAGCTAAGAAATTTTTAGTATTTTAAGGATAAAGTATCCGATTTTTAAGTTCTGTAAATAGTATAAGTTAAGAAAAAGTAAAGTTTATGTTTTATTTTCCAAACAAAAAATCTTTTATTCAGAGTAAATTACCAAAACCAAATTTAATTTTAAGAAGTGTTAATATTAAGGAAGGATTGGCTGGGTATAACGAAGATTACTGTTCTCCGAAAGGCACGACTCCCGGGCTGAGTTTAGTCTCTAAAAAATAAGATATTAAAAGTATTCCTTAGCAAATAAACGGTATCAGGAAACTGACACATACTTTCTCCCTCATTATAGAAACTTAATAAAAAAAATACTATTACCAATTTATTGTGATTTTTTTATTTTTAACAGTCATTTTCCCATAAAAATCCATAAAATAACGGAAAAACCAACTTTTCTCAAAAACGGCTCGAACGATTTTGATTAAAATTTTACAGTTTATAGTACGTTAGGTCCCTATTAAACTATAAAATTTTAATCAAAATCGTTAGAGCCGTTTTTGAGAAAAGTTGATTTTTCCGTTATTTTAAGGGTTTTTATGGGAAAATTACCCTTAAAAATAAAAAATTCACAAAAATGAAAAAAACACCTGGAGATACCGTAGATTAGTACCTCCATACCAAATTTCATCAAAATCGGACGACTGGTTTAGGCTCTAGGTCTGATAACATCCACACAGACACACAGACACACAGACACACATACAGACACACACACAGACATCACTCCGAAAACCACTTTTTTAGGTTCAGGGGGACCCAAAACGGATATTTCCACCAAAAACTCAAACTCGAAAATTTTGACGAATACAATACTTTCTCCATATACTATGGTATAGGGGGAGAAAGTAAAAATAATTAAGGGTTTTATCTTAAGGCAAGTAACTAAAGATAAATATCCTTGCAAAGACGAGCTACCCTCTTGACTTGACTGGTAGAGCTAGCCAGGACCCAAAAAAGGAATTTTCACTAGAGGTAATCAATTTAAGTAATTTAGATCGCTGATTAGTTAAATTGTACTAGTTAGAAAGGTGAGTTAGTTAGTTTGGGGGGTGGTAGATCGTTGCAATGTGTACGTAAGATCGAAAAATATTCATATTTATTCAGCATGTGATTCATATTAATATTTACATTTTCCTAAAAAAAAAAAAAAATAAAAAAAAAAAAATACTGAGCGATGCTCGGTAGTCCAGGTACTACAACAATAATGTAAGAAAGGTTCTTTACATAATAATATTATAATAAAGCCGCATTTCTATAAGACATTTTACCGAAACTATGAAAAATTTTCAGGTTCCTCGCCTACTCTATAAATGCAAATAAATGTACTTCACCAGAACCATTACTTTAATTAATTACAACAATAGACACTTTTCCGCGCTGCTACAACCTGCTGTCGCTGTCTTAGCGTACAACAATGAAGGCAGTTTCTTTTGTCTCGCTGAAGCCTCGTGATTGCTGCAAGCATTGCTGATAAATGCAGGTCTGGCCAATAAATACTGTATTTTGTGAATTCCAATTGCTTGTACGAAATTGTCACTGGTCTTAAATTTCAAGATTTCATCTTTGACTATTTACATCTAATCAGTACTGTATTTCATTAATAGAAACTTCGTAGAATGCACATTTGGTAGAATGCAGACTTGGTAGAATGCAGACTTGGTAGAATTCAGACTTGGTAGAATGCAGACTTGGTAGAATTCAGACTTGGTAGAATGCAGACTTGGTAGAATGCAGACTTGGTAGAATGCAGATTTGGTAGAATGCACACTTGGTAGAATGCAGATTTAGTAGAGTACATAATTGGTAGAATGCATACTTGGTAGAATGCAGACTTGGTAGAATGTAGAATTGATAGAATGCATACTTTGTAGAATTCAGACTTGGTAGAATGTAGAATTGGTAGAATGCAGACTTGGTAGAATGCAGTTAATAAAGTAGACTCTTTATAGAATAAAACGCATCTCACAAAATGATATTCATATAATTGATTTTATATTTTAAATTCTTGTAACAAAATGTGATGGATGGGATTCTGACAATATGTTATTTATTTATATACTTCCTATTGTGACTTCCTATGTGGTAACAGCTTCTTTCTTCTTGGCTTTAATTTAGTTAATATACATATTCTGAATTTGTTTCAGCTAAACAACAAGAAACCGGGTATGTCATAAATTAGAGTTTTCACAAGAATCAACTATCCTCTACCAAGGTTTGTATCAGAGTCCCTATACTTCCTCCCTCTTGCAACAACGTGTTTCTTTTCCTCAACCATTTTGTTTCATTTGTGTGGGCCTGTACTTAAGCCTACATGGTTTTACAGACATGATGAATGATCTTATACTGATGTTCGAAATGGGATATGAAGAATGGGCTGTGTGTGTTTTTATTTAGTATGAGTGCTATCAGTGACTGATGACTTATGAAATGATGTAAAAAACACTTATTATATAAATCGAGTTTTTGGTAACGCCGTTACAAGTAATATATAATCCAATTTATGTTGTAAAGTTAAAAGTTGAGTCGCAAAAAAATCTTCAAAGTTAGGATTTCCTCAAGGAACTGAAACTTTAGCTGATAACATTATATTAGCGATTAAGTTTTTAAATTTATTTAATTAATTTCGTATATAATATTCGTGTAACCAATAGATACTTTAAAATATAGTTTTAATAATGACTATTATCATTGTTTTTGAAGTATTCAATAAACGCATCCCAGATATATATATTTTTTTAATTGTTTCCATAATGCAGAACATTTTTCAAAGGCTGGGTTGTTTACGGCGCGAGTGTGTTTGAAGACTGGCGCTGAAATACAAAGGGGAAGTTGTGTGATAAATTTGCGTTTCTGTATGAGTTTTAATTGGTAGTCGACCTTAACTGTGTGAGTAGAGACAGTATTACGCCAATAAAAAATATTTGGCGCCAACATTAATGCAATTCCAAAAATATAAAAGCTGTTATTGAAATATAGTTGTTGATTTAAGTTTTAAACTTAAAATTATAGTGCTATTTGAATTGCGTTTTAAAAGCACTGTGTTCGGTAACTCCAGTGGTTATTATTTAAAAAACTAGTAAGCCCCCGTCAAAAATCACAGGCAGATTAATTAGATTTACATCAGAAACACATAATTTAGAAAACTATTTAAAAACAACACACTTTATCTAGACCTACCTAACTATATTGACGGGATTTTTAACTCGGTAAATGTGTACAATTATAAGGATTTTAAAACTGTAGGCCTGTTTGTTAAATCTTTTATTGATATTCATTATTATATATTTAAATAAAGATACAAATATTACCTTTTAATTGCTTTCTAACTTCATATTGATAGATCAAATCAATTGATATCAAAGTTATTTATATTATAGTGAAGAAATTAATGATCGAATATGTTTATATGTTATACGTAGGTGTACGAATGTTTCCGAAGTTAAACGAATGGGTATCTCTTCTTTAAACTTGTATAAATGAATATATTTTGATAATAAAACGATGTATTTATATTCATTTTATAACCTTAAAGCAAATCTTATACAGTATTACAGCCTACATTAGTTCTTTAACTCATATTTTAAGAAAATCAACTTCAAAATACTTATATCGATTGAAGTATAATCTACGCTATGTCTTGTTTAAGTAGGCCTATTACAGATGGGTAAAATCAGCTGTTATATTATTGTTACTCACGTACTTACGTAGTATGTATGTACGGACGTACACTCGCGTTTATAGTAGTTGATAACTTTGGTATAGAGTTAAACAACTAAAAAGGAAACTAATTTGAAAGGCTTTAACCAAACAAAGAAGTCATAATAAAATATTTATTATAAATTATATAACAATATAATTTTTAGATCGATATATATTTTCTCGTCCACAGATATATTTTCGACCGAACATTCTTCAAGTTACAGCATGTATTTGTTTTACAAAGCCGTTATAAACCCTTATTTCCCCAGTGGAGCCATCTGATATTCCAATATTTGTTTTCTGTCAAGGAAGATTATTGCCAGGATGTTCCATCTCTTGTCAGGTTAAATTACGTGCCACTGTTTTTGATTCGCTTTGGTCTTTCGTTTATCCTCGATAATGTCCATCGTGCTTTTAACAAAACCGATATCTACGCAGTGTAGTGGATTTTTCTTAGAACAAAGTTTCATACAGAGAAACATTTTAATTACAAAATGTGCGTCAGTAACTAATTTTAATTTACTTACACTAGCATTATTTTATGGTAGGACCTATATTAATACTGCACTGAATTTGCTTACGCTAATTATAAATGGTATTGAGTAGATTAAGACATATAGAGTGATACAAAAGTCCGGCCACCCCTTAATAATTTTTTTTATGTGTGCACATATCAACTCCGTACTTTCTGGAACCTATAATTTTTTTTTTATATTTTACTATGATTTCAACAAATTTATCCGCTTCTTAGATTCGCCAACTTGAAAGTAACTTTGTTTTTTTTAATGGGAAGGTGATCATATTATCATTATATTCTACTTGAAAACTTTAATTTATGTTTAGAAATTATTAACTTTAGTTTATTTTTTAATTACCATTTCATCAAATTGAAATACAAATGTCTTTAAATCTGCCGTTGCATCAAATTTCATTACTTAAAATTTTCGTATTTAATATTTGTTACATTAAAATAGCCTCATTTAAACTTTCAATTTTACTATTGTTAAATTAGCTATAGCGGTACCTGTTATGGCGGTAACGGTGGACAATGTATCTACAGTTTAAAAACGCCCCTAGCTTTTTACTTACATGAAGCACATTTGTTTTACAATCTGTGATGTTAAACAATTTGCAATTACGTCGACTGCCGGTAGCCGTAAGGTGTACACGTACTTGTGTTTTAAATGCATTGTTGTTTTATGTGTTTGTTTTTTTTACTTGATGTTTTGAGACCTACAATCAACGTGAGATTTCTGATGATGAAGTAGTCATCCCGAAACCCGTCGAAGAAGTAACAAAAAGAGGTCACTGACAGAAAAATAAAAAGTAATAGGGCAAACCGCTGCGTGCTCCGCACGCCAACCCCGTTGAAACCTTCTATACACGTAATCATGTTATGTTTTCTTTATAAAAAGGTGCAGGATTAATGATAACCCCAAAACCAAGATGGTAAATAATGTTAAATGTTCAAATCAAATTATTTCGAATATTTTATAACAGCAGTTATAATAAAGGTTAAAAAACCAGCAAGGCTCAGGTCTAAACGTTAATAAAAACCTAACCTAACAGTTAGAAATACAAATAATTGATTCAAATCAGCTGTTAATAGAGAAATTAGAGCAAACGGCTATTTTATATGTTGTTTAATTCAATAATTGGTTGCTATGGCAATGAATGTAAATACATTCGAGAAATATGCGTTGGTGTATCAGTCTTGGCCTAACCTCAGAATTGTTTGGACTAAATTTACGAATATGGAAATCAAAATAAATTAACGCCTATGTTACTCATTGATAGTGTAGTGTTTTATTAGTAAAACTATTTTTTCAATCGGTTCAGTAGTTCCAGAGATTCCCTCTACGTAGAAAAAACAAAACAAATTTGACCTCTTTATAATATTAGTATAGACAAGTCCAAGTGTTAGATAAAATTTTAAATTCCTTAATATTTTCTTCAGAACAAGAATCATTCTGTTCTGAATTTTGTCTAGGATTTATTTTAGTATTTAGATATGAATATTACTTAATTCTAGATATTTTATTGTGTTACTAAAACTAATCCAGTTTATTATTACAATTAGAGACCTGAAAACTAGACAAATTAATTAGCTATGTTAGATGCCTTACCTGAATATAAAACTTCTTTATGAAAGTCTGTGCTTAGTAAACACTATTTTTTAATATTATTTACATTTTTGTATGTTGTATCATCCTAGTCCTTGGTTTCTTCTTATTCGTAGCTTTAGTTTTCTTTATCTTACTGTATACACAAATCAATTGTAAAATTCAGAAATGTAATCAAATTCAATGTTACGTCACCAAACTTCTGAATAAATTTTTATCATTTGTATGTATATGCGACAACTCAAATAATGTCTACTTCAGCAATACTATTGTAACCGAATGAGGCTAATAAATCAAACCAAATCAAAATTAAAAAACTTCGTAATTTTGTAATTATCTCTGACCTTTTGAATAGATTTTAGTAAAGAAACTTACAGACAAAATTTCTAATAAGTACACTTGTAGAATAAATATACAAGACTTGTTTAACAATATTACTTTTAAGTAGTAAAATTCAGAAAACATTAATGTTGCAATAAAACTAAATGTTCAAGTATTTGGACAAGATCAAGTACATGTATTGTTGATAATACCAAAGCATTTCTGTTTGTTAATTTACCAACAGTTAGAATTTACAGGACAATATTTATAATTGGCTGAAGCAGAAGAATTATAGTTGAAAAGTTGTTTGGCAAACCTTCCATAAATAATGTTATTATTCAGCAAACAGAATACTTACAGTTCTCTATAAATCAAACTGTCAAACTATTCACCCAAACCTTGCTTTGCATTATGTAGTGTCCGCGGGTTTTACAGCAGTGAAAAGTACAATCCGAGTTTATATTCATTCCACAAAATACTTTCACGTACAAAAGTTGCACTGTACTCCGGGGAGTTGTATGCAAACATTTCAGAGCACAATTTGAAACGTTATACATGTACATGGAGCTAAAAATATTGTGTAGTACCAGGTGTCTTAAAAGTCCCCTCTCTTTTATTATTTTTTATATTAATGGAAATAGACAAATTTGCTTAGGGAATTGTTAACATGACCAAAAATTGAGTTTTTTTGGTGTATCGTAAATTTCAAACCCTCCCCCAAAAATGGGAGATTTTGGGGGTAAGTCTAAAATTTTAAATGAGAACCCGTATTGAGTGACACCATGAATAATAAATAGATCTTGCATCCATACGGGGGCTGCGTGTCGAAAAAAAGGTTGTCGCGAAAATAGTACATGATCGCGCCGCGAGGTAGCGCTAGGGAGAAATCATTGGTAGCAATGGTGTTTCATACAGCTTCCGTCGTTTCCCCAATAGATAACGCCACTATCGTCGAATTTCCAGTGGAACAAAATATTGCATTGGATCGGAGTTCTATTAGGTTATCCAAATACAATGGTGACACATCATTTTAAAGGTTTTGATAAAAGAAGAAGATTGGCGAAAACCGGAGTTCTGCATGTTGACTCTATCCAACATAATGGAAAATCAAAGTTATAATTTTCCCCCATTTAAATAACATCAAAATAAATACAAGATGAGTGTATCAAAATAAATAATTATCAATATGAATGTTTGAGTAACCTACTGGATGAAACTCTTGTAAAAAATATCAGATGTATCATATTTTGTAATAACTATCAAGCAAGTTATTACAATTTAAACATAACAACACATTGCTGTCTAAATTGAAATGGATCACAATTTAAAAAGTTTGTTTGTGTACTTCAACAACAAACAAAATAACATAACAATACATCTGAGATAGAACTAAAGCCGAAAAGTTGTTTTATTATTATCTACGTATATTACCACGTATAGTATCTACGTTTTATTATTAACCAACGTATAAGTACAGTTTTAGTTATAGGCCTACGTATGAAATAATAATACATAATTAACAAATTCTGGCAAAATTAATTTTCAAAAAATTAAATTTCAGATTTAACTTGTTCTTGTCTGTAAAATAAGTTATTTTTACACTTTGAATTCCTTTTTCAATATGGAGTTTATTGACTAGTGGTTTTTATGCTTTTATGCATTTGCTTTAACAAGTTTCTTATAAAAATAATATACAAACCAGTAACAGAAACAGCTAGTCTCTTTGCGAGCTACATTTCATTCATTTTGACACGATATTGCTTGTCACTGTAGAAACACTGGCTGGCTACAAAGAACATTTATTTTCGTCTTTTGTCACCTCATCCTCCTCACTTAAATAAAAAATGAATACCCAGACAGACTTTTCTACTTACCCTGTTTTGTTACTGGAAACCTAGTGAATCGTTGCCTTTATATCTCCATTAATACAAATAAATGGGTCGTTTTATCATTAATTGCTTTGTGAATTCGATATGGGCATTTTGTTGACTGACTTATATTAACACCACAGTATTGCATTAAAACAGACTTGTCATGAAACTGAGAAAGCCCGACACAAACTAAGGACACTTTATGGAGATTTCACAATAATACAGTGCGAGTAATAACAGTATTAAGTTTTGAGTTAACGCTGGTAATTGTAAGCAAATAAAGATGCCAATATTGTTTAATACATAAATACGTTAATTTACGTTTACTGCTAGCGCTCCTTTCTTTGGTCACCGTTTACTATTCTTCAGGCATTGTCGAATCACAGTAATTCTTTAAGAAAAATGGCATTTACACAATGCTCGTCAGTTACTACAAACACTAAAATTTAATACAATGTGTAAAAAACACAACGTTTTACCGAAGTACATTCGGTAAATTAAGGTATTTATAAATAACATCTCCAGTCCAGCGAGGCAAACACAAACATATCAGAAGAATATAGTTTTTGAAGCAATTCGGAGAAAAGATCGTTTCAATGACATTAAGCTTCAAGTTAGTCGTCTGGCACTTCACTATACTTATAAACTGTAATATGTTTGGTTACAGTATGTTCAAATTAAAGTATCTATATATATATATATATATATATATATATAAGCCAAATCATCTGACTCAATGATCACGATTTCTCAAAGACTACTGAACGGATTGGAACGAAATTTGGTATGTAGTTTCCTCTAGGACCGTAGGTGCTCACTAAGAAAGGTTTTCAAAAAATTCAAAGTTTTAGGGGGGTTTGATGGGTTAAAGTAACTAAAAAAAAACACCAAAAGGATTGGAATGAAATTTGGTATGCAGCTTCCTCTAGGGCCATAAATGCTCTCTTTAAAAAATTCGAAATTTTAGGGGGGTTTGTGGGGGGTTACTAAATTACGATTTCTCTAAAACTAGTGAACGGATTGGAATGAAATTTGGTATGTAGCTTCCTCTAGAGTCTAGATAAGAAGGGGTCTAGTAGGTGCTGATAAGAAAGGGTTTCAAAAATATTTGAATCTTAGGGGAGGAGGTTTGGGGGGTCAAAGTTACTAAATATTAGACATTTTAGAGGGGTTTTGGGGGAATCAAAGCTACTAAATCACGATTTTTCCAAAACCACCGAACGGATTGGAATGAAATTTGGTATGTAGCTATCTCTAGGACCCTAGGTGATCAGTAAGAAATGTTTTCATAAAATTCTAAATTTTAGGGGGTTTGGGTGGTCAAAGTTACTAAAAATCCCCACAAGAAATACATAGTGTAATATATTTATTATTATAATATATTTTTTGTTAATATACGTTTAACTGTGATTTGTCTATCCGTGCAAAGCCGGATCGGGCCAACTAGTCGTAATATAAAGTACACTCATTAAATCTGATACTTTATTTGACTATATATAGTTGTATCACAACTTTTATTTTCAGTAATACACTACATTTCTTAATTTAATTTGACAAATGTTCAAACAAGAGAAATGTAGGCCTATTTATGTTTTATTCTAATTAATTTCTATTTCCTCTGGGTGTGACAATCCTCCGGGTAAGTGACATTCCGTACGTGAAGTCATCGAGGGGACAAAACGTGGTGTAGAATATTAATACAACTTCTATAACTTTCTCTAGAGTAACTTCCTCATTTAAATATGCATAACGAAATATTAATCATATTAATATCAAAATCGGTTTTATCACTCTTTTAAATCAGATATCGGTAGTTGACTGAAGTCGCAGTACTAAATATAATTCTTGTCTAATAAGTAGTAGATTTTAATGCTGTTCCTGTACTAATCTTCACTATTACATTTCCTTTCTTCCAATGAAGAAACTGTGCTTTTTTATTCAAAGTTTTCCTGATAAACTTAATGTTGTAAAACTATAAGACAAATATGGAATATAAGTTTTCATACTAAATTTACAAATATTGAAATAAATAAAGGTTTTTATATTTTTATCGAAATTAATTATAGCCTATGTTACTAAGGGATAGTGTAGCTTTTTATCAGTACAACTTTTTTTTTATTCGGTTCAGTAGTACCAGAGATTACCCCCTACATACAAACAAACAAACAAACAAAAAATCAAACTTTACCTCTTTATAATATTAAGTATAATAAGTATAGATATAGATACGAAGCTGTACGAATGTTTCCGAAGTTAAACGAATAGGTATCTTTCTTTAAATTTGTATAAACAAATATATTGATGATACAAGGTTGTATTTATACATAATTTATAACATCAAAGCAAATATTATAACACATATTATAGTTTCATTGGTTCTATAACTGATATTTAAAACAAATGAACTTCACAAGAAACCATAACGATTGAAGTTGTAAACATAACCCCAAACTGTAATCTACAGTGTTTTTACATATGATGGGTGAAATCAGCTGTTATATTATATGTTACTCACGTACGTACGTACACTCGCTTTTATTGGAGTTGATAACTTTCCAGATAATTTGGCAGTACAGAGTTCCGGGGATTTTTAACGGAAATCTGTTTGCTGCATCGAAGTATAGGGATTTGGGAGCAAGGCTCTATGCATTATTATGGTGCTATTATGTAAAGTCACTCGGTTGGGCCGGAAGGAAATTTGAACTGCGGTGAATAAATTTAAGAAATGTTTTTTCTTTCTTTATTGTTCCATTGCGTAATAATCCTATAGCCTAACCATTGGATATCAAACGTTGTTTAACATATACGTTAAGAAAATATCGTAGTGATAAAAAAACAATCAAGTATTATTTGTTTGGATTGGTTCTGAAAAACTAATAACAATAAATTTATCATCTGCGTTTAAAATGAAACATAAAATAATAACATTACTCAGGAGTCAAATAAAAACGTTAGAAAACATATACATAAATACCAAAACAATATTAAATGTTTTAATCCAGTCAAAACCATTGCATTTCATCATTCTGAAAACAACATCCTGAAATGAAAAACATATTGATAAAGCGATACCACATTCCATATTTCATTAAAATATTGTTTTCCAGTAATTTATATAGACAAACATTCCCTGTAAATAACACACATACAGTCATGCACAAAATTATCTTCATACAAAATCATATAGTCATATGAATACAAGTTATTAATCTAATCAACAGTTATATAAAAAAAAGTAAATGTGTGCGGTCGTGTTGCCCTTGTCAGGAACGAAGTTCATCACGCCTTTTTCAATTCTTTTACCTGCCTCAACGGCAACATACACGCATAATTTTAATCTTTCAATTGCAGTTTATTATCAGTGAATTTTTTATACAAATATTTACTGTTTCCATACGTTTAATGTTATTATAATAAAGGTGTAGAATTAATTATTACATCAAAGCTAAGATGGTAAACACAGTTAAATGTCCATTGATTGTAAATACATTCAATACACATAAAATGTTGGTTCATCAGTCTAGACTTAACCTAAAATTATTGTGTGTATGTTTAATTAGTTTTACCTGTCTTAATAGCAATATACATGCAATAATTTTAGGTTAGGCCTGGACTTAAAATTCCTTTCTAGGCCTAATCTAAAATTATTGTATGTACGTTGCCGTTAAGGCAGGTAAAATAAATTAAATATACACACAATAATTTTAGGTTAGGCCTAGACTGATGAACCAACATTTTATGTTTATTGAACGTATTTCAGCACTTGGCGATAGTATCTGAACTACGCCGGACGGTACGATTGTCTCTTAATTTAAATTGATGAACCGAAACACATGTCTCTTGAATGTGTTTACATTTATTGCAATAGCAACCAATTTGGTAACGCTTTTTCGTTACGCGTATTTTCTATTTGTAATTACCATAGTAAGCAATTAATACAACTTTTTTTCGTTACGTATTACATTTTCTATTTGTTAACCCTACCGCAACCTGTGTTAAGGAACTTCGTTCCAACAAATTTCTGAAATTCTGTATAATTCACATTCTTTAAGTAACCATGCGGTGACGTTTGTTAGCAAGCCCGTTATCTTGTATACTGATAGCCGTGTCATACAGCGTGTTCGAGGAGAAATGCAGATGGTCGTTAATGACTTGGATTCATTGTTTTTAAACGCTCCGTATATTTCGTACTCTTCGATAGCATCCATAAATTTGCCTTTTTTGCATGTATGCAATGAATGGTATCAAATTGGTTTCAAAGTCGGTATAGCCATGATTTTAATCTATCAGGTGGCGTGCATAATTCGATTTATTGCCATATATGTTCTTTTTGGGCAGATGTTATTTGAACCTCTGATGGAACGCTCTTCCTTTTTACCCTATATAGAACGAATTACATTAATCGCAAATTACCTTGTAAATCCCAGTTTTATATTTAAAATCTTTATTTGGTTTTTGACTGAGAAGTTTTTGGATATTGTTGTTGGTTCGAAAAGCAGTAGTAATGTTTATTGTTTTGACTTTTTTTGAGACTATATTCGGTAGTACGTTTCCGTACTCACAGGGTACGTAGGTGGTTTTTTTACGAGGTTTTAAAGGTTTACTCTTTTTATTCTGTTTTGTTATTTAATTAGGTGTTTATCATAGATACCTTATAACCGTTAGCTGTGGCAATATATTTAATAGTATTTCCTCCGAGTAATCTTCCTGTCCGAGCGGTATTGTAATGAACCTATGAAACGTACTGTTGTAGGCGGCTGTTTTTTGAGACGTGGGGTAGTGCGATGTAAAATGGTTAGTGATGTCTGTGGTTATACGAATAGCACATTACAACTTAAGTATTATATGTAATTTTTTAATGTCTTTAAAATTTGAGGTTATCCTTTACATCTATCATGGTTTGCAATTAATTACAACATAAATGAAATCTTAAAAAAGATCCAGTTAATTCGAAGTCAATCAGCAACTAAAATCATATACAAGTCATGTACCTTGAAGATGTATTAGATTGGTAGGTTAGCTAACATTCTCAGCATAGAATTTATTCTATTTTTTTATATTGAATAATATTTTATAGTAAAAAAAACTTGTACATAGCTTTTTTGAAATGTATACTTTTAGCCCAGTCAATAAAGGGAAAAAATAGGCCTTAGTGGGAAGTAATTAGTGAAAAGCTGAAATTTTGTCAGATGTTACAATAGTATAAGAGGAGTATTTACACAAAAGTCCCCGCCCCTCCCCCTCTTGCTTCCCCCCCTACCCCGCCTTAAAGTTCACTTTTAAAGGTTTTTTATTTTGTCAATATCTAAGAGATAAAAAGCGATAGAGTAATTTTTATTTCGTTAATGTAATCCTTATAATATTCTCTATCAAAAATGTTCTTTGCGTTTCAGCTATAAAACAATTATTTACCGTGTACTTTTAAATTTAATGTTAAAATTTTAACTTTTCTATTACAATAATTACATGTTTAGCTAGTTTTTATTAATATGAGACAAGTTATGAAAAAATGGCACAAATAAAACTTTTAGGGTATTTTGCAATCTTTATATTGATATAAGTTTTATAAATGTTAAGTGCAGACAGTTGACTTAATCGGCCTGGCAAAGGGAGATGGTGCGGCGCGGAGCGTACGAGTCCTCGAGGGCCGGATCAGCCCGTTGGCATATCAGCGGCCAATCTGCAGTAGAGGCCTATTGTTTGGACTTTTATTTGTATAGCTGGTCTAATTATAGGTATTACAATGGTTAAATAGACGTAAACATTTATTTTATTTTTTCATTATTTATTTATTTTCTGGTATTTATTATTGCAGTGATAAACACACAATATGATTTCTTTTAGCCAAGCCAATAAAGGGGAAAAATAGGCCTTATTGGATATAATTAGTGAAAAGCTGAAATTTTGTTTATAAAATTGTTAATGTTCTTTATATTATTAGAACTAGTTTTAGTTTGGGGGATTATTTATAACCCTAAGTTATTAAGACCGTGCCATTATCCACCACCTATGGACCCGCCGCGCCGTGTCCGTACTGGCTAAAGCCGGCACCGACAGGTGTCAAGCAGCAGAACATGTTTTGTTTACTGTCAAAACACCATCATTGATCATCCATTCATCACTCAACTTGCTATTTACAATATCTTAAAATTGTCTGGGATATATACAATACTGGCACATAAAAGTAGAGAGTTTCAGTTTTATATAAGGCCGGCCACACACAGAATCAGACATGGTCAGTCACGTTTAGTCAGTTTGACTAATAGCAACTAAAACGGGGGGTTTAGCATGGGTGGTTATGGGGTCGCCACACACTGCATCGAACGAGACGAACAGACACAAACAGACGTCTAAATATGTGTTTTCCTTGACTGACGCAGCTCCCTCAAAAGACACCTTTAGTCAAAAGCTATCAGACAGTGTTCCTCAGAGCCACCTGCGCACAACCCCTCCTTGTCACTTGATTTTCTCAAATTCGTGTTTTGTTTTTTAATCTTATCCTGGTTTTTTTCCAAGATGTATTCGAACGTTTCGACTTTCATTCGACAGTAGTTTTCGATTTTTTGGGATGGTTCTCAATTCCTTAATAAAGTCTACGATGTTCCTCTTCTCGTTTATAGGGTGTACCTAAATATCTCTGTTATTAGTGCCTTTTCAAACAAATTAATCAAGTTCCACATCATAATTATAGCTTCCTCTTCCTTCTCTTCAAAGTTCGTTTCAAAGTTAGGTTAAAAACTTTCAATAAGCACTAAATGCACACAATACAACAATCTGGTGGACAGAAGAACTGAAAATGGAGAGAGGCAATGACGCCCAGTGACTAAAACCCCCACACACAGGATCAGTCAATAACGGTCAAACAGACAGAAAAGACTAAAGCCGTCTTTGACTATGACTGACCGTGTCTGATTTTGTGTGTGGCCGGCCTAAGACAGTGGAAACATTCTTGCTACTGTTTTATTCCAATCCAGTTTAGTCTTGATCATCAATTATTTCATCTACATTATTAGGACTGTCATCACATTAAAACCTTAAAACAATTAAGTTCTACTTTCATACACCCACAATATTTAATACAAGATGTCTTCAGTGGCGGATTAAAGGGGGGGCGGGGGGCGACCGCCCCCCCCGACCCGACTGTAAAAAAAATTGCAAATCTTTATTTTAAATAAACTATATGTAAATTATATAAAAAAACATAGGTTTTGATGACCCTTTACGTTTAGTAAGTAGGCTTAAAACATCAAGAAACATATAAAATATTAATTGACTATCTTTTCTACAAAGAATCCTTCTAAAAAACACCTTCAACTAAATTCCATTTTAAGTTTATACAAGTACACGATAAAAAAACAAAAGGAACCGAAACAGTGACCGGTGATATGAGAACATGAGCAAAATCAAGTCGGCCTAGTGTGGTCCGCTTAGCGACGCGACACACTTCATTGGCAGAGCGGATACAGGATTTAATTTTGGGAGAGGGTCATAAGAAGTCAAAAACAAAATTACCGAGATTTTAACAACAACGGGTCCGGGGAATTAAAAAATATATAAACTCTATGGAATAGTTTTTAATGTATTTCTAGACCATAAATATTATCTTGAAAGAGCAAGAGTTTCTTAGAGATTAAAGAATAAAAAAACACTAACTATTAAAGAGTAAAAACGAGCGGTACTAAAATCAATAATTCCACGACATGATCATTAAATCCACTTTGTTTTGCTAAATTTTAAAGCAACGTAACACAAGCTCTTACTTATTCAAGTCATACCCATACGGCGGCGCGCTCCGTCAAACAATTAGCCCAACCAATAGAGATTGTTTCTTATTATTGCATTTTAGCAAGCGACATCCGCAGTGGCTTTAAGGGGGCGCTTACCTACCCGCCATATTGAATCTGAATCCCATAAGAGCAATGCTACAGAATAAGTCATTTTTTCCCGTTAATTCGTGGAATAAATTAAAAAATTTGGTTTCATTTTGAAGTACTGTCATATGCGGATGTTGATTGCCGAATACATTTTCAAAAACTGTTTTATTGTTTTCATAAACGTATGATATAAATAGTAAAAAATAGTAAACTTTATTAATTTTTTACTCAGTTGCAAAAAGAGATATTGCAAAAATCCTTAGCAATCAACACCCACATTCTATTTTACTTTAAGAAAAAAAATACAGCTTTCGTTTTTTAACAAAAACAGCACAAAAATATGCTTAATAGTGAAGGTATGTTTTGGTTATTTAACATTGAAATTGGTACCCAATATCGTAGTTTTGAATGTGGAGAGCCGAGCCTTAAGGGTAGCACTTAGGTATATAAAATACAAAAACTATCAGGTAAGAAATTTTTTCGCATTTTTTATAAACAAAGATAACAATAAATTTGGACTTTTTGGGTTTTTTGTTGATATTATACAATGTATGCATGGATCACGATACTTCCAACTGGACATTTGTAGAGAATTAAAAAACATACAAAATGGTTTTTAACGACCCCTATCGGACCATTTCTCACCGAGAAAAAACGGGAAAACTCTTAATTATTACAATTTGTTAAAAGTTCATACCTTTGTTAATTTACAATATTAAGGGCAGATCTTTCGGAAAATGATTGCTTAGTATGTGTACTTTAAACAGGCTTAAGATGAAATTTGCCGCATTAATAGTTTTTGCATAATTGCAGTACAAACAATTTAGGCCATTATTTTGTAAAATGCGGAGAAGAGAACGGTGCATCAGGCTGTTGTTTCCCCCACTACCACTATTGCAAATTTACCGTCGGCGTAGGTCTCAAATTTTAGCGTTTCGCGCTGTGTTCTTAAGCATTTTTATCATACTTTATCAACCTTATTGAAACATCGCAGATATAAGAATTTTGGGTTTTAATGTCTACTTTCAGACAGAATCCGTTTGGTAAATTTAAATCGGGCTACTCAGGTTAATTGGGCGCATTATGCAAGGTAATGGCCTAAAGTGTTTAAAGTGCAATTGTGCAAAAACTATTAATAAGACAAATTGCATATTCTTCCTGTCTGAAGTACACATAATAAACAATCATTTTCTGACATATCTGCCCTTAATATTGTAAATTAACAAAGATATGAACTTTTTAAAATGGTAATTTTTAAGCGTTTTTCTGACTTTTCTCAATGAAAAACGTTCCAATCAGGGTATATAAAAAAACGATTTTTAGGTTTTCTTTCTTTTAAAGTATCGTGATCCATTCATAATTTTTTATAATATTAAAACCAAAAAAGTGCTAATTTATTGTAATTTTTGTTTATACATAATGCCCAAAAGCTCCTTCCCTGTTATTTTTTGTATTTTACATACCTACGTCTACCCGTCACTGTGGATGTTTGCTGTTAAATTCAATAACAAAATTAGCCTTCTTCTAAAGTGCTTTTTTGGCTGGGTTAAATGTGTTAAGACAATCGGCGCAATGGTACATATTTCACAGGCAAGACTTTAAGCTGTAGCCGATTAACACTAAATCAGGTTTCCCTTATATCAAACGAAAATATAGAATTTACACTAAAATCCATATAAACATCAATGTACAAGTATATCGATTTGTACTAGATATATCAATTATAAAATATACTTGCTCGTTATTTGAAAAACTGTCAAATCTTAAAGGTTTTCAGAAAACTTCATTATCTAAGAAATTATAAGAGTGACGAATGATTGGAAGGCAGTGTTAGAAAGTTCAAATCTTGACCAGGCCCCGATTTACCAATGGGCAGACTGGGCAATTGCCCAGGGCGGCAATTTCTGGGGGCGGAAAATTTTTGAAGATTTTTTTTATTATTTCCAGAATATTGGTAAAAAACGGGAACGACACAACAAACTTGTTAACTTGCGCAGACATTATTAAAAACAAATTGGTTTTACACTTAAAAAATTAGAAATGCGCAAACTGGTACCTTTAAAATTATGTTCATGCATGTTTGCAGTTTGCACTAAATACGTACCGTAGTTATAAAAAGTTAATCGTATTTAAAAAAGAATATAAGCCTACTATTTTTTTTTAATCAACAGTACACACAATATTTCAGGTTAATACCTAACACGTTATTTTTACAACAGTATATGGTATCAGCCCACCATTATTGGGGTAAAACTACAAAACTATTAAGAAATCACAAATATTTCAATAATTTTTTGTGGAAGGGGGGCGGCTACAAAAGGTTTTGCCCAGGGTGAAACTTACCCTAAATCGGGGCCTGATCTTGACGAATCTAAAGGTGAAATTATATTCTTTTCAAAACAAGTCTGTCTAACGATTATGAGCCTTAGAATAGTGACAAGTTTTGTGCCTTTTCTTTGCGATTTTGTTTGCGTGGAGTCATCTTTTTAGACAACTACATTTTTAAAACGATGATTAAATATGTAAATATACGTTTTAGAACAAATTTGTAAATACAAAAATTAATGTTTAAAACATTTCCTTTCCAATGGTTTTTATTTTATTGAGATTGGATGATTTTTAGAGGGTGGAATGTTCAATACAATTAGACAAAACAATAGTGCTGCCTGCCACTTGCTCGGCGGGCTGATACGACACTATAGTGTTATTTGGCGCTTTTACGGTTAAATCAAACATATAAATCAGGCCTTAAAAAAATGTTTTTGGCGGGTCATTACCCTCCCCCTGTATCCACCCCTGCTTGAGATGGTGGATGGCTGGAGTGAGCTGCAAAAACTACCACAGATTGTGTCATTAAAAATGTGGAATCACTAGCTAAGAATTACTGCAGGGTTGTTGGAGGAGATGAAAACGATTGTATTTCAGAACTAAAGGTAGAAGTAAAACTATGGGTATCAAAGTGGAAAAGGACTACAGCTGATAAAAAGACAACTTTACCGAACTATGCAGTTGATTATTTAGAGTTTTGTTCATCTGTAGTGTATCCTTCGCTAAAGAGAAGACAAGAAAAAAGTTATAGATAGGTACGTTAAAAAAGGGGGGGGGGGGAGAAAATTAGTGCTTTCCAAAAAACGTTAATTTGTACAGTCAATTTATTTTCTGGATCTTCAAGATCAGAGTAATTGCATAATATTTTAAGTCTTTTATTTTCTACTAGGGGAGACCCCTGCGTGCTCCGCACGCCAACCCCCAAAGGAACCTTCTAAAAACATATGTTATGTGTTTTTTATAATAAAAATATAGGATTAATAATAACCACAAAACTAAGATGATAAATAGTGTTAAAAGTTCAAATTAAGTTATTTCTTATATTTTATAACAGCAGTTATAATAATGGTTAAAAGAACCAGCAAGGCTCAGGTCTACAGTTTAAAACCCTAATCTAAAAGCTAGAAATACCAAAATAATTGCTTCAAATTTTGAAATCAACTGTTAATGGAAATATTAAAGCAAACAGCTGTTTTACCTGTTATTTTATTCAAGTGGTTGCTATGGTAATAAATGTAAATACATGTGTTGCTTTATCATTCTAAGCCTAACCTAAGAATTTTTTCCGACTAAATTTACAAAATATTGAAATAAAAAATTGTTTTTATGGAAATGTATTATAGCCTATGTTACTCAAGGATAGTGTAGCTTTTTAATAGTAAAACTATTTTTTCAATTGGTTTAGTAGTTCCAGAGATTACCCCATACATACAAACAAACAAACAAACAAACAAACAAACTTTACCTCTTTATAATATTAGTATAGATGTAGACCCTATATTAGATATTTTTAATAATTATACAAATAAACAAATAATAAATCTTTTTAGTCAGATTTCTTCACCTGCCTTTTTTCACTTTATAGGTTATTTCCCCCTTTATTAAAAAATTGTGAGGAGTTTGATATAGGCTAAATAGCTAATAAGCTAAATATCTCAAAATTTTAAGTTTTGATAACTTAATAGAAAGGAAAGTACATTCCTTCATTCTATTCTTCATACTCTTGGTGATAAGAGCACACAAATAAGACGAATAAACTTAAACAACAAAACTGACATCACAAAACTAGGGAGCATTTCGTTATAAACTTAGCATTTCGTTGTGCATTATTGACCACAAATCCCCGACCTATTTATATGTATTTGATTTTTTAAACTTTTTATTACTTTGTTTCGTAATTGTCGCAAAACAAAACGGATTCAAATAAATTCATTTTACGTAGGTAACCCGAAAATGTTATTAGAAACTCAAAATATTTTACAATAAGTTATTTATTTCAA
>JAGFPH010006979.1:54110-68291 GCA_018207615.1 Philaenus spumarius | reverse complement strand
TTATTATTATTATTATTATTATTATTATTATTATTATTATTATTATTATTATTATTATTATTATTATTATTATTATTATTATTATTATTATTATTATTATTATTATTATTATTATTATTATTATTATTATTATTATTATATTATAACCAAGCAATTTCAAAATATGATATAATTCTTTTTGACAATATATTGACTTGTGTAATTTGTTGACCCTTATTCTCCTCTAATATTAATACTGACAAAAATATGAATTGGTCATAGAAGTTATCACTTCCAACGTGTGGTCTTAATCACACCCAATGTTTTATTTATACACGTTATTATATATTTAAAGAAAGATTCGAACATTATCTTTTAATAGCTTTTTTATTTCATATTGTTAGATAAAATGATTTAGAAGTTGTTATTATTATAGTGAATAATTTAATAATCTAATATTTTTATATGTTATAAGAAAATGTACGAATTTATTGATAATAAATGTTATATATTATATATATATACAGTTTATAACCTAAAAGCTAATATTTAGTTCTATAACTCATATTTAAAAAAAAAAAACTTTACAAGAAATTATAATGATTGAAGTTATAAACATAACACCAAAGTAAAATGTAGACTGGACTTGTTTAATTATTTTGATGCAGAATGAAATCAGCGTTTTTATTATATTTTACTCACGTATGTACGGGTATAGGAGTTGATTGTCTTCATTTGCCATAGTGAATACATATTTATTAATTTTGAGATTATAAACTCAAACAGCTCAAGTCAATTACAAGACAATGCTTGCTACATATTGAAAGTTTCTTCTAAATCGCTGGCTACTTTTAATTATTGTGCTCCCTCAAATACAATCATGAAAGGTTACATGGGTAAACTTAATTTTCCCCACTTTTCCGAATAGGTTTCCGCCACTTTGGCAATTTCGAGTATCCAAAAACTTCTCCTTCTCGAGACATGGAACGCCTTACCTATCTGTGCAAACCCGTGTATCTCTGTTTGAGATTAAACTGTACCAAACTAAATAATTCGACCACGCAGCTGAACCGCTGACGTGATTTGAGCAAATTTCCAAAATTAAGTTTATAGGCCTATGTTTTAGGGTTTCAACCAACAATTTGGGAAATGTTTCTATCACGACGGTGCTGAATAGCTGCAAAATGGTTCGCACACCATTCCGCATATT
Organism: Philaenus spumarius; assembly: GCA_018207615.1. NCBI lineage: Eukaryota > Metazoa > Arthropoda > Insecta > Hemiptera > Aphrophoridae > Philaenus > Philaenus spumarius. Next base: position 67,102 of record JAGFPH010006979.1, on the reverse strand, counting down.
GGGATTATCTTCAGTACACAATGCATTGCGTGCTTCACACGCCAACCCCCGTATTGGGAGTTTCTTCAATACACAATGCATTGCGTGATTCGCACGTCATTCCGCATATTGGGTTATTTTCAATACACAATGCATTGCGTGCTTCGCACGCCATTCCACATTTTGGGAGTATCTTCAATATATAAAGCATTGCGTGCTTCGCACGCAATTCCGCATATTGGGAGTATCTTCAATACACAATGCATCGCGTGCTTCACACGCGGTAGAATCCACCACATGGCTTTGAACCGGGTACGTCTATGGTATTTTACGTTTTGTTCGATTCTGGGGCAACCAAGCGAGCTATAAGGTCACGTAAAAAAACAAAATTTGCAGAATAAATCTTACATTTATATTTGTAGAACAAACTCAAAAACAAATTCATTCTCATAGGAATAATCTCAAAAAATAGTTACTTCCGGTCAAAAATCGTGCTTCCGATTGTTGGATTTTGTTTGGCTAACGAACTCGTCCGAGCGACTTAGATAACCAACATGTGTACGACATTTGAACCAAATCGGACTTAAAATGCGGCCGCTAGAGTGCGAACACACACACATATATATATATATATAATTTTTAATTACACCCCAAAACGTGTTCTGGGGACCACGATCGGTGCTCATTTTCTATTCCCGACCTTGGGTCTTACCATAAGGGTCACTGCAATAGCTCATTTTCCTATGGTAATTCGCTAAAAAGCTTATTTAACCAAGGCTATCTTTGCTCGCCTATTATTTGTAAATGTATTTGAAAAAAACATATATTTAAAATGAATACTACAACGGTTTATAACGAAGACGTAAACCTTATATCAATAACTGCAAAAGTGCATACTGGTTCAATTTGGCCCTACGGACTTGTAGACTACACTCGCGGTGAAAGGGGAAGTGGTGAAAAGTAGAACGTGACCTTACATACAATAATCAAATTCTTTCGTCCTGCGTCAGTTCTATGAATATAAGGGTGCAAACAGATAAGGAATCGAAGCACGTAACTTGATAAATGTCACGTCACTGATAAATTTATCTATGAACGGCAATAAATGTATTTGTAGTTCTACGTAGGTTAAGTTATATTTATATTAATAATTTTTAGCACAATATAGTATTAATTGCCAACCTTTCAAGCGAAAATTATCTACAAATAAAATTATTGAAAAATATAAAAATTATAATTTGAATGGGCAAGTGAAAACTGCACACTTACTGCCTAGGTAAGGAAAATATTGAAATGGTCAAATATCTAAATGTAATAAATAACTAATGAGCTTGGATTGTGAGAAAGTAACTAGATAAAATAAAACCTAAGCACAAAATCTCACAATAAATACGTTTAATAACCTCAAACGCGTTTCAACGACAACGTCGCCATCCTCAGTGATGCACGCGCTACAGTAACCAAACTATAACTTCACGTATTTATTGTGAGATTTTATCCAGGTTTATTTTATCTACTAATAAGCTCCCGTGAAAATTCACAGGCTGATTAATTAGATACACATCAGAAATATCACAATTTAAAAATCAAACTGTTTACCTAGGCCTACCTAAACATAACTCCAAACATCTACACTGGGGTATTTGTTTAAGTATTTCAGATGATGGGTGAAATCAGCTGTTAAAAGAATATGTAGGCCTATCTCTTCTTTAAATTTGTATAAACAAATACATTGATGATAAAAGGTTGTATTTATATACAGTTTATAACCTCAAAGCAAATATTATAACGTGTTATATCGAATATTAGTTCAATAACTCATACTTAAAAAAAATTTACTTTACAAGAAATTATAATGATTGAAGTTGTAAACATAACCCCAAACTATAATCTACACAGGGTTTACAGATGATGGGCGAAATCAGATGTTATATTACATGTTACTCACGTACGTACGTTCGCTCGTACACTCGCTTTTGTAGGAATTGATGTAAATTTAAATCAAAATGTTTAAGCTTTATTGACTAGCTTTATTTATTATTGTTGTTGTAATGATATTTATACTTTTAATGTGGTTTACAGGAAAAGTTGTGAAGGTTGTATTCAGGTGCAGAAGAAACAGTCCATTAACAACTACTTTAAACAATAATTATTTCACCAATCGAATTACAAATAATTATTAACTAGGTAAGTAAACTCATTTATTTTTTGTGTAACTACGCTCGTTTCAGAACTTATACCCAATCATCAGAACAAATCCAACACTAATCCCAGACCTTTAAAACGTACACAAATACAACAACAAAACACATGATTTGTAACAGAAACATCATTTTATTTGCACAATAACTGTGCATAAAATCTATTCGATAATTAATAAAGTAAGCTAAAAGTTATAGAAATATTCTTCGGCTATACTGCGCACGCATTTTCTAATTTGCTCGATATCTTTTACAGACGTTGTGTGAATGTTCGCGCGTCAGTAACTTTGGATTGGGGATTTTACGCTTCATACACTAGCCTATATGCGGGCTATTAATTTCGTAATTACTTTTAATTGCTTTCTGCTGAATACATACAATGTTCTAAATTTAGTTAAAAGATTAGCAAACATTTCATAACCATATATTTTCAATTGCCTACTATTATACTACCTGCTCACATGGACGCCCATTTGATATTTTCTAGGGGGGGCTAGACCAGGGTATAGGGCTTAACACGTTCACTGCTAAGGACGCACATGTGAGCTTGACACTGAACACTATGAGAAGCGGCCGACGCACAGTGCATTGCACGCCAACCCCCGTATTGGGAGTATTTTCAATACAAAATGAATTGAGTGCGTCGCACGCAACCCTCGAATTGGGAGTATTTTTAATACACAATGCATTGAGTGCTTCGCACGCCAAACCCCATATTGGGAGTACTTTCAATACACACACAATGCACTGCGTGCTTCGCACGCCAACACCCGTATTGGGAGTATTTTCATTACACAATGCATTGCGTGCTTCGCACGCCAACCCCCGTATTGGCAGTGTTTTCAATACACAATGCATTGCGGGCTTCGCACAACAACATCCAAATTAGGAGTACTTTCAATACATAATGCATTGCGAGCTTCGCACGCCAAACCCCATATTGGGAGTACTTTTAATACACACACCCAACCCCCGTATTGGGAGTATTTTCAATACACAATGCATTGAGTGTTTCGCACGCCTATCCCCATATTGGGAGTATTTTCAATACACAATGCATTGCATGCTTCGCACGCTAACCCCCCTATTGAGAATACTTTCAATACACAATCGATTGCGTGCTTCGCACGACTACCCCCCTAATACCCCCCCCCCATTTTATTTGTTATGCATTTGGGTTTTAAATGCAATTTTAAAACTTTTTTATTCTTGGAATTTTATTAATAACCGTTTATTAATACCGTTTAGCCGCTAGGAGCGCTGAAAGGTTCAGAAACTCTTATTTCAACAATTATTAGAGGCTTACTTTCAATTTGCAAACAATAAAATTTAACTGAAAGTGCAATATTTTTTACAATGGAATGTTAAAAAGCTGTTGCAATTCCAGAAATACTTTATTTTAAAGAAAAAACGTACTTAAATTCTGTATTCGCAGTATAAAGATCTACAAACACTTGTTTTATAAAATCTTTTTAAATGTTAGAGCGATATTCTTCTTTTGCAGATCCCTGTATCCACGCGTAGTGTAAAGTATGATATTTTACTTATCATACCCCAAACAGAGTGGTTTATTGTCTGTCGCGGTCCCGATTCAAACATATATATATATTACTTTACAACACCTAAACCAAACATATTATATACGCACATCTATAATACTAATATTATAAAGAGGTAAAGTTTTTTTTTTTTTTTGTATGTAGGGGGTAATCTCTAGAACTACTGAACCGATTGAAAAAATAGTTTTACTAATAAAAAGCTACACTATCCCTGAGTAACATAGGCTGTAATTCAGTTCGATAAAAACATTTTTTATTTCAATATTTGTAAATTTAGTGGGAAAAATTCTTAGGTTAATCCTAGACTGATAAATCAACACATGTATTTACATTTATTACCATGGCAACCAATTGATTAAAATAACAGATAACAGCTGTTTGTTCTAATATTTCCATTAACAGCTAATTTCTAACTTTGTATTTCTAACTTTTAGGTTAGGGTTTTTATTAAAGAGCCTTAGTGGTTCTTTTAACCTTCATTATATCTGTTGTTATAAAATATGCGAAATAAGTTGATTTGAACATTTAACATTATTTACCGTCTTAGGTTTGGGGTTATTATTAATCCTACACATTTATTATAAAGAAAACATATCATGATTCTGGTATAGAAGGTTCCAACGGGGTTGGCGTACGGAGCACGCAGGGGTTTCCCCTGGTTTATTATAAAAAAGGTAAAGTCTTTGTTGCTTTGTTTATTAAATGTCAATGATATAATATGTATGTGTCCGTACACAATATACTCTTCTCAATTACTTGTCAGTCACCCAAAGTGGCGTACATTTAATAACATAGGTGGTCAAACAAACCATATGCCAGTCAAATGCAATATACATTGTCCCCTCCTCCAGCCTCTTGGTCTGTATTGACTTTCCTACGGATTTGGCCGACTTAACACGAAAAGAACCGATTGACTGAAATAAACCGGCGCAAGCTTCCCTCCGTGTTCTGTCCTTTCGCGAAGGGAATTCCAATTTCCACCGACCAGACATAGTTGAGTTTACAACATGGAACTGTTCGCTTCCTCTCCTCCGAACGCTGTCGCTACATTGCCGTCCGTTTTTTTTTTTTTTCACTTTTTTAAAAGTTAACAATTAACTGTGATAACGACGTTAGGTTTCCGAGCGAAGGCGAGAATCTTCTTAAAACTGAGGAGAGAAAACAGGTAGGAATAGTTTTGTTTAAACACTTGTTTGTAACTGTCAAATGAAAAACTTTTTATTTAAAATAGATTAAGTAAGAATAAAAAAAATCTGTACTCAAGTAGACTAGATTCTAATTATTATTAATTGTATTGTATTCAGTGTTAAATAACTTCAATTCGTTTATATATTTAGAGGCAACTTGTAGAAAGGAATTATGAAGGCCGACTTACATAAAATTTTAAATTTTTATATTTAATAACGTACACGCAAAACTTAGGCCTACAAAATAGTAACGCAAACGTTATAAAAGTTAAAAGTAGTTTCCAAAGTAAATAATGATGAAATTAATCAACTACTTAATCAGTTGTATTGTTGCAATAATCATTTTTAACTCCCAAAAAGTCAATGTATCATTTTTAAGATACTACGGAATTTTAGTTCTACTATCTGGAATTGTAGAATCTCGTTTTTATTTCATATTTATTTAAATAACTACTACTGAACAATCTTTTCTGCCATATTGATGGACACTTCTAGTACTACAGTCCCTCTGAAGTTATCAACTCTTATCAAATAAGCGCGATTAAGAATTGTTTGTATATTTTTACTTGTAAACTAATTTAGTATTTTAACTATTGTGCTTTTTCCTCAGTGTTCTTATGAGTAAAGTAATTCGATAATTTTATTGGGATCTAGTGTATTTTTTATTTATTCTTTTCATCACTTTTTCTGTAAATTATTCCAGTGGAATATGTGACATGTCATAACTTACATTGTTGATATAAATAAAAGTACAAAATAATAAAACACATAATATACACAAAATTACACATAAAATTACATAAAAATTTGATTAAAAAAACACAGTTAATACAGTTTATATATATAATTATTGAATATAAGATTTTAAAAACAAATAAGCCCTTCCTGACACCTGCAGACTGATCTCAAGTACCCGTGAAAAGATATTATTTCCACATTTTCTAGGTGGTAGCACCTGAGTGAACTCTTGAAACTGTGGATAGAATCTAAGTTTTTAATATTTTCTGGAAGGGTATTAAACAACTTTATACCAGAGTAATAAATTCCGCGTTCAAAAAATTTTGGTCTATGGACAGGATATTGAAAACGTTTTTTCCGGATAGGGTATTTGTGGTAGTGCTGATTAATTTCAAATAAATTATGATTGCTCTTACAGAAAATTAAAGTTTCATACATATAAATGCATGGGAAAGTTAAAATATTATGTTTTTTGAAAAAAGGTATACAAGATTGATTATAATTTAGATGGAACTTTGAGCGTAAAATTCTTTTTTGTAAACGGAATATTTTAATTGATTCAACAGGGTTTCCCCAGAATGGTCCCCCAAAAACATAACATTTGTTCAATTAATGAATAATTAATAATTTCAATGTTGATCTATAGACAAAGTGGAACTTTAAAAAAAAAAGAAGAAAAGAATTGAATATTTAATATATATATAGATATTATATTTATCAGTGGATCCTAACTAAATTAGCAGATTAAAGTCCTTTTTACTTTTTTGTAGAATTTTACTAAATATTGTGTGTATGTGTGTTTCCCCCTAATTAATGTATTTATTTTTATATCTCTCTTTTTTATGGAAATGTATGTAAATAACTATTTCGATTAATGAAATATTTAGTTTATCTTTCCAGTAGACCGAAAAGTTTCTAACGTTTTTTGACAAAATTGTCTTCCATCACTGTGATACTGGACAGGTTCCGTATCGATTCTGTTCCTCGATGAATCAAATTGACTGCTTTAATTTAAGACAATCAAGAGACCCAATCAATTATGTTAAACTAAAACACATTTAACAGTAGTTCAACCTCGAAGAACATCTCAATATTTTTGTTTGAATTATTTGTTTTTAATTAGGCTAAACTCATACAAAGTTTTTAAATTAAGTTACACATTTTAAAGACGTTTTAGATCAATCAATTGTAAAGGCAAAACAGAAATATCTGTAGGGACTTTGATGTTTAATAATTTGTACAGCAAAAAGAGAAAGAGAGCCAATAAAAGGATTAAGACAATTAAACCTTGCTGTGGTGTGCCAACGTGCAAACACTGTGCAATAATTTGCACAGTCTGTCGCCGCGTCTCAATCGGAATAGGTTTATCCAGTTATTTAAATAGCCATTTATAAACTCGAATTCTTCTGGTTTCTTCGCCAGAATAAGTCGGAATTACTTTCAGCTGAAGAACCCTTTATTAATTTCTCAATATAATATATAGTATAGAGAAAGTATAGTGATGGCAAAAAAAATCGATATTGAGATTTTTGTCGAAATATCCGTTTTCAGACCCCCTGAGTCCAAAAAAGTGGTTTTTACAAAATGTCTGTCTGTCTGTCTGTATACAAAGCTATATAGCGAAAACTATTCAATCGATTTCAAACAAATTTGCACCAGACATGTCAAGAAGGCCTGTATAGTTGCACGAAAAACGGTTTTGAAGATTTTTTAAAAACAACCCCCTTTTTGTCATAAAACCCCCAAAAATCAGTTATTATTTTTTTATACAAAGATGGCTATAACGATTTTGATAAAATTTGGCTTATTTGTAGCCTTTAATGTACCCTACCATATGCAAGAAACCGCATCTTTCTAAAAATTATCGTTTAGCTAATAATAATGATAATAATAACTGATTTTTGGGGGGTTTTTTGGCCATAAAGGGGGTTGTTTTTAAAAAAATTTCAAAACCTTGTTTCGTGCATTTATACAGGCCTAATTAACATGCTTGGTGCAAATTTGTTCGAAATCGATTGAATAGTTTTCTCTCTAGATAATAATAATAATATTTACTAGTGGACCCGGCAATGCTTCGCTATTGCTTGATTTACCTAACCTAAAATTATATTCAGTTTTTGATCCAAATCAGTTGTTGATCAAAATCAGCTGTTTTAAGCTTTTCATACGAACAGCTGTTTTTTGTGACCCTGATAAAATCAAAATAAATCTTTCTTCTTCTTCCTTAAGATTGACCTTCCATAAGATTAGCATTGAAACTTTGAGGGCCACTGGGGCGTATCCCTGAGGACCGATGTACATTATAATGGGATTCTGCTCATCTACAGGACACTACCTTTCTAACGGTATGCGCGAATTTCTCCTACGATGCACAATCCTACTTTAAGAAATCACCTCTCCTACCCCACCTACAAAATTATTATGAAGTCACAGTGAATCTGTTTAGTGAACCGTTTATTTTTCCACGTTAAAATAAAACTCAAATTACTTTTGTAAGTCAGATTTCTGGTCTAATTAAATTTGTTCTTAATTTATCAATCCGTACTACTGCAAATCAAAATTCACAGCTTATTTTCAAGCACCAATTTAAATTTCTGGCAAGGTGGTGTAAACTGAACTACGTTTTACGATAATTACAAAAATATATATTTTTTAAATCAATGAATTATAAATAACAAATTTTACCTTTTATTTGTATAATTTTTAAAGTAGTTTTTGTGTTCAGATTTGGCAACTACATATTTCGTATATAACGATTTCAAGAGTTGTTATCAATCAAGACGTATACGCCTGATTCGTATATTTTATTAAATGACAGATATTTATTTAAAATTCAACACCCAACCTTACTTTACACAAAAATTTAAAGAAACAAAATCTTACGAAACGAGCAATTCTTGTATATTTGTTTATAAATTTATTTCGGGGATCTCGCTAACGGCTCTAACGATTTTGATGAAAATTTGCATATAGGGGTTTTTTGACCTCAGGAATCGAATGCGCCAGGTCTTATGTCTGCAAAAATGCGCATAAACTCGGAAAATTGCGAATAAAATTTAAACTCTGAACTTATTTTATATAAAACCTTTGAAGTCACTAAGTATTGGCGAATAGAAAATATACAAGAATTGCTCGTTTAATAGGATAAGCTTCAACAAACATAAATCATTAACAATGGATCAGGCTGTATAATTTTCAACTTATTTCTTTATTCAAACACCAAACGTAACTGAAACATTATTTTTGTGCTGTTATTAACCGTTCTGAAACCGTTTCACTAGTTTCTGCATTCTTTGCGGTTCTTTAAAGGTAATATAAATTATCTAATGATTATAATTATTATTTGTTATTTCTAAAATACGTAAACGATATCAAATATTCGTTGGATAGGTTACTTGGATAGGTGTACCTATAGAGGTTTTTGGACGTCAGGATTCGAATGCGCTTATGTTTTATATCTGCAAAAATTCTAATAAAATATTAGAACTAATTACACTCATGATTTTTTAAATTTTAAATTAGCAGTTCATATGTACGTAAGATCGAAAAATATCCATATTTATTCAGTATGCGATTCGTATTTACATACATTTTTCTAAAAAAACAATAAACATAAAAATAAAATACTGAGTCATGCTCGGTCGCCCGTTTGCTAATTGTTTAAAAATAAATACAATAGCCTATATATAAAGGTGTCTTTTTTGGGGCCATCATTGGTATCTTGTAATCTATAAATCTGACAGCAAACTTTAAATGGGGGACCTTACCTTGTTTTTTATGAGAAATCAAAAAAATATGTAGTTAAAATATTTGTAAGTGACCGCCATTTTCCAATATGGTGGTCAACTTTCGAATTTCTCCCGGAAAACCATATATTGTATGATGTTGTTGGATTTTACAAGTTATTTTAAGATTTTTTTGTTCTTGGTGTTTTTTCGATACGACTAACCGTTTAAAAGTTAGAAGGGTATTCTGTTTTAAAAACACCCTATCTGAGCGTAAGATATTTTTATATGGAAACGTTTCGAACCAATGAAAACGTTCTCTACACTAATACAAAACATTGTTTAGACAAACAAATAACTTTTTAAAATCAACAAATACGGGTTTTGTTACTTCTTTAAACCCACAATATAGAGGAACTAATTAATTGACAAAACTACAAATTTATCTCACATGAAAAATGAAGTTGATCATGAATATTCAATATCAGCTGTTGATTCTCATTGTTGCAAATTGTTGTTTATCGAAAGCCCTCTGTTTATTAAGCTACAAGTTGTCATTTTAAAGTAGCTTTTAATGTTTTTATATTGGAAATTAAAGGCGAACTTTCGAATTTTTTATGGAACACCCTATATTTTATGATGATTTTGGATTTAACTGAATTCTGGATTCTGAATCAGCTGATATTTGTTTTCGATAAACAGCAATTTGCGAACACGAGAATGAACAGCTGTTATTGATGTGTTATTAACTTCATTTTTCAAGTGTGACAAATCTGAAATTTTGACACTTAATTCCTATGATTTATGGTTTGAAAAAAATTGCAATAATTGTTGATTTTAAAAATTTACACGTTTGTCTAACCAATGCTTTATTTTAGTCTAAAGTGCGTTTTCATTAGTTCAAAACGTTTCCATACAAAAATATCTTCCGCTCAGGTAGGGTGTTTTTAAAACGTTATACCCCTCTAACTTTTAGACGATTAATCTTATTAAAAAAAAAAAAAAAAACACAACAAGAACAAATTCTTAAAATAACTTGTAAAATATAAAACCATCTTAAAACATATGGTGTTTCATAAGAAGTTCGAAAGTTATCCGACCTATTGGAAAATGATGACCATTTACAAATATTTTTTAATTTAAAAAATCACAGGGAAAGATTACCCATTTAAAGTTTGCTGTCAGATTTATAGTGGACAAGATACCAATGGTGGCCCATTTAAAAACAACACCTGGTTATGGAAAAAAATAGTAATATCATTATCATTTGAAACTTATTTTTCATTTGTTATACAATTTAAAATAAATTTGATAATTTGTTGTTGTAAAACACAAGCTACCAAAAACATGTTTTTCTTGAAGAAATAAACGGTATGAGAAACTGGCACATACTTTCTCACAAACATATTTAAATTATTAAACAGATGCAATGTGACTTCATAATTGTATTAAAGTAGGATAGGGGATGCATTAAAACAAATATTATTATTATTATTATTAAAACTATTCGATCGATTTCAAACAAATTTGCACCAAACATGTCAGTTAGGCCTGTATAGATGCACGAAAAAAGGTTTTGAAAAATGTTGAAAAACAACCCCCTTTTAGGCCAAAAACCACCAAAAATCAGTTATTATTATTATTACCTAAACGAGAATTTGTAGAAAGATGCAGCTTTTTGTATATGGTAAAGTACATTAAGGACTACAAATAAGCCAATTGTTTTATCAAAATCGTTAGAGCAGTTTTTGACAATTTTTTTTTAGTTTTTGGCCATTTTTAGGGGGTAAAAACCTTAAAAATCCAAAATTTGAAAAAATGAAAAAATACCTGGAGATATTCCAGAACTACACCTACGTACCAAATTTCATCAAAATCAGACTGTTGGTGTGGTCTTCAGCTCTGTACACATCCTAACAGACACACAGATTACCAAAAAAAAAACACATTTTGGGTTCAGGGAACACCAAAACAAATAATTCCACTAAAAATTCAAATTTGAAAATTTGAACGAAAACAATACTTTCTCCATATACTACGTATAGGGGGTGAAAGTAAAAATTACATTTTGTTTAAAAATGATGTGCAAAAATAGTTTATTTTAATATTTACCACTAAACATATAACTGACCACCGTTTTGAAATGTTGAAACAAGGTGTTTATTTATTTTCTACAAATTAATGGTCATATTTTATATTTTAAACACATTTTTTAAGAACTTCGTGGTTTTAATAACCCCATGAACTACTTTCGGTGCACTCATTTAAATGTAGTTATTTTCATACAAAATAACCACCATATTTAATCGGATAAGCGTCATCTAAGTAAACTTTTAAAATAACAAGTGGTCTCTAACTACGTATTACAAACTTCACTTGGCTTGTTAATCACGTAACTTGGCTTGGCAGTAAAATTCACATGTTTTCCTTATTACTGTACATTCAAAGTATTTCAAATACACACCTAACTTGTTACTGGTACTCGTGTAATTGGTACTGTATTCAGTAGATTAAACTTCCAGACCTTTCTACAAGATTAAATACAACCCGTATAACGCACAGATACGAAATATTTTATCATTTTTTGATGCATTATTATATCCTATCAAATTCTCTGAAAGGAAAATTGTTAACATTGTGTTTTTTAAATCGAATTTTAACTTGAGCAGGACTTATGAGAAAGAAACACTATTTAAATAACAACAGAACACAGTTTCCCAGAGCAAAACGTTTGATATTCAGACGCGTTTCGATGACCAAGATATCATCATCAGTGATAGTTTCAGAAGCAAACTCATAATAATTATGTTTTGTAACTAATCTATACTAATATTATAAATAGGAGAAATTTGTTTGTTTGTATGTAGGGGGTAATCTCTGGAACTACTGAACCGATTGAAAAAATAGATTTCCTAATAAAAAGCTTCACTATCCCAGAGTAACATAGGCCATAATTCATTTTGATAAAAACCCTTTTTTACTTTCTCACTATACCATAGTATAGAGAAAGTATAGTGATCGCAAAAAATCGATGTTGAGATTTTTGTGGAAATATCCGTTTTGGGACCCCTGAGTCCAAAAAAGTGGTACAGTATTTACAAAATGTCTGCCTGTATGTATACAAAGGTAGAGCGAACACTATTCGATCGATTTGAAACAAATTTGCACCAGACATGTCAAGTAGGCCTGTATAGATGTACGACAAACGGTTTTGAACATTTTTGAAAAACAACCCCCTTTTTGGCAAAAATACTTCCAAAAAATCTGTTATAATATTTTTATAAAAAATACGGCTTTAATGACTTTGATAAAATTTGGCTTATTTGTAGCCTTTAATGTACCCTACCATATGCAAAAAACAGCATCTTTCTAAAAATTCTCGTTTAGCTAATAATAATAGTAACTTATTTTTGGGGGTTTTTGGCCATAAAGGGGGTTGTTTTCAATTCCTTTTTTGTGCATCTATACAGGCCTAATTGACGTGTTTGGTGCAAATTTGTTCGAAATCAATCGAATAGTTTTCTATCTAAATAATAATATTTAGTAGTTAATCTCCTACTTTAATAAATCACCTCTCCTACCCCACCTACAATTATGAAGTCA
>JAGFPH010006979.1:6491-32907 GCA_018207615.1 Philaenus spumarius | reverse complement strand
CTTGGATCGAACACGCAAAATGGAGTAACACGTGTGCGTTTGTTTTGATGACTAAAGGAAAAGGATTTATCGATAAGGTTTGTGGATACCCCTCCAATTTGAAACGTCAACTTCCAAATTTACCTACAACAGAGTGTAAAATCTGTTTATCGGATGAAGTGCAAGTACTTTTTTATCCTTGCAAACATTTAATATCTTGTGTTTCTTGTGCTCTGTGTTGTACAAACTGCGGTGTATGCAGAGAAAAAATAGATTCATTCGCAAGAGTGTTTCTATCTTAGCAAACATTTTAAAAATCGTCACGTGGATCAGTATACCTCCTGGGGAGATTACCACGTTAAAAAAGTATCAATGCGCCGGATAGCTGTACAGCATGATTTGGTAAAAATCTACTGTGGTGTGGAAACCAGCTATAAATTCGCCGAAAATCTGTACAGCATGATTTTTTTTAAAGTCAACTGTGGTGTGGAAACCAGCTTAAAAGTTCTTTGTTAGAACCTGAAGCGATAGCTACAAGTCGTACGGTGTTATTGTAGAAATTTACTTCTCTATAATATACCGTAAATTGGAAATCGACTTTAAGCTTTCGATCGCTTCGTAAAAAAATAAGTACTCCCAGTGATCGTGATCGATCACTGGGAGTACTTATTTTTTTTACGTGTATGCCGTGGCCTTGACATACTTTAAAACCCCCTCCGAAGTACACTGTTAAAATAGTTCTGACAAAATTATATGTACTCAGAACTTTGTTAGATCCTCGAGATGGTTAGTATAAGAGAGAGAGACAACATAATTTTCTATCACACACATCATACTTCCCACGTCACTAACCCACGTCACTAACCCACGTCACAATTCTACGTCACTACCCGACGTCACTAACCCACGTCACAATACTACGTCACTACACCCACGTCACACAGGTTATGACGTCATAAAAAGTTGTGACGTATTGCACCCGCCATTTCAGGTTGTGACGTCATAAAAAGTTGTGACGTATTGCACCCGCCACTTCAGGTTGTGACGTCATAAAACAAAATGGCGGATTGCACCCGCTTTTCCCCCTACTACTATACTTGATGGGAAGCAAGTTAAGGTTATTTTGACACCGAATGATATGGAGCATGGGGATACTGACCTCGTGCATGCACAGCCATATAAGAAACGTTTATTAGAATTATAAAGGTTCTTTTGAGAACCGGAAGTGATACGCTACAAGTCGCATGGTGTATTATAGTCAAGTAAATACTTGAATATAATATACCGTCTACTTTAAGCTTTCGATCGCTTCGTAAAAAAAATATGGTACCCCGATGCAATCGTTTACGATTGCATCGGGGTACCATATTTTTTTTACATCTTCAAAACGACCTTGAAAATACCACATGTACCCATTCAAAGTAACCCGGTTAAACTTTTTTTACAAAAACACAGCCTCCAACATCAGAACTTAACGTCATAGTTCTGATGTCACTATCCCACGTCACTATCCCACGTCATAGTTCTGCCGTCATAGTTCTGACGTCACTGATTACCCACGTCACTACCCACGTCACTACTTACCCACGTCACTACCCACGTCACTAATTACCCACGTCACTACCCACGTCACTAATTACCCACGTCACTACCCGCGTCACTAATTACCCACCCCTCCCCCAATGACGTCATAAAACAAAATGGCGGCTTGCACCCGCCTTTCCCTCTACTGGCAAGGATTGTTTTATAGTTTCAATTTTGAATAAAGTGTTGTTTTCTTTAAAACCCGTTTATTTATTGTTATTGTTCTTATTATACAATTTTAATTTAGTAACAATTTTTATTAAATTATAGTTACTCTGACCAAGAATGTATGGTACAATACAGTGATAGAACAAGCAATAGCACTACAAATTAATGACAAGACTTGTAGATACTGTACATTAGATTAGCGATGCACTATTCAGCGCCGGTTCCCAAAACAATCAAACCACTCGTCACTATACCACAGCCTACACGCTAACCTAAGCATTTTACTAAGAAATGTAAAGAATGATTATTTCTTTTTTGTAATTTTTTTTCCAGCAGTTTTTACGCTTTGACAAATCACCTGCCCAAAAAATACAAAACTTGCTCGCTATGCCTAAATTTCATGTCATAACTCTAAACCCAACGTTGATTTTCTTTGTTTTATATTTTTCCCGCGACATAAAATTTATTTTTTTATTTTTGTTTGATACCGTCACCACGGTAATAGTGTTTTATGCAATATTTAAAAATTTCTGAATTTTATCTCAACACTAAGTGCGTGTTCAAACGGTGTTAATGAAACGCGGCGAATTAAAATGTGTGCCGGTCGCGGACAGAGAAACCGGTGTTGACACCTATGAGTGGGCGTGGTCGGCCTCAACTGCCGTAATGCGTTGTACATGGGATTTGCCAGTGTATTTTATTCCTTGGTCGCTGGTAAAAACGTACTCGGTTACAAGCGATATTCTATTAACCTTACTAATGCAATAGCGTTCTCAAGGTTGACTACGCTCACTCAGTCCATAGCAAAGCCTCAACACGTTCTTCGCTCTTGACCTGTATTTAGATTAAAGCAAGCAACAATTAATCAACACGTCCACTGCTAAGGAAGCACAGGTGAGCTTGACACTGAACACTATGAGAAGCGGCCGTTGCACAGTGCATTGCACGCCAAACCCCGTATTGGACGTATTTTCAATACACAATGCATTGCGTGCTTCGCACGCCAATTTTACGCCTATGTGCCATTATTGTTAAAGATACTAAAATGAAAAATAAAGTAATTTCTACTCATTTAGGCTATAAATATAGACAATAAAAGGTCAGCTCCTAGCACAGGAAATACGAGATTTGCGTAGCAGTGAACGTGTTAAGTTGGTGGATTCTGTAGATTCCGGAAATGTTCTCAAGTTTCTTCAGCAGCGGTAGTGTGTTTCTTGTCTCCAGATAATTCTTATTACGTCCTGGAACAAGATACATTATCATTAATTCCAGATAAACATTCGTGAACGTTTCGATTAAAACTTCATTCGCACTAAAGTTCTGTAACTAAACGTACAGTACATGTTTATATCGTGAAATGAATAAATTTAATTTTAATGACGTTGTTATTCACAAATATTTGTGTTTACAATGTAAGAGTTTGTTGATAATTTTGTTTAGCTGTGAATGTAAAGGGATAACTGTCACTTTATACTGATGTGAATAACAAATCGCGTTTCTTGAATGATTGAAAGCAAGATTCAAATTTGACTAACCGTACATAAGTAGGAGTAATTTTCAAGTCTTTCTACTTTACAAGATAAAATTAACATTTAGAATTATTCAATTTCTTAATAAGGCGAATGTCCAAAAACTAGTAGTATTTGCATGCTAAAAGATACAATGACACTAGTGTGTCATTGTAAATATATTTGATCAAGTTTACTTTCAACTTCGGTGCTCATAGCTTGATAACTTTAAAATGTCTAATTATATACGATTAACTTAAGGAGGCGATACCCTGTCCGCCATATTGAATCTGATTCCCATAAGAGCAATGCTACAGAATAAGTAATTTTTCCGTTAATTCGTAGAATAGATTTAAAAATCTTGTTTCATTTTAAAGTACTGTCATATGCGGATGTTGATTGCTGAATACATTTTCAAAAACAGTGTTATTGTTTTCATAAACGTATGATATAAATAGCAAAAAATAGAAAACTTTATTAATTTTTTACTCAGTTGCAAAAAGAGATATTTCAAAAAACCTTAGCAATCAACACAAATAATCTATTTTACTTTAAGAAAACAAAAATACAGCTTTCGTTTTTTGACAAAAACAACACAAAAATATGCTTAATAGTGAAGGTATGTTTTGGTTATTTAACATTGAAATTGGTACCCAACTTTGCCCATTTGAATGTAGGGAGCCGAGCCTTAAGACTACGCCTAAAAATATAAAGCTATGTAATCTAGTAATAGTAAGCGAAAAAATTTGTAAATAAAATAATAAGAATAACAAAGTTAAAACAAAACACAATATATACAAATAAAAATGTAAATGTGCGTTTGCTCGAAATCGATAATTTCCGAAAATTCTTTACCGATTGTTTTGAAATATTGACACAAACTTTCATTTGAATTCAAGCGGTTTTTATATACTTTTAGAAAAACTGCAGCATCTATTGTACATAAAAACAACAACAAAAATACTCAATATTTAACAAAAAATTTGTATTGACAATAACAATAACAGTAGTCAGCTGTTTCCTATAATATTTCCATTATCAGCTGATTTCAAACTTAAAACAATTATTTTCATTTGTTTTTTTTGTTTTTTTTTTGTGAACTAAGCCATCTGTTGATGTAAAAACTCACACACAATCTATACTAACATTGTAAAGATGTAAAATTTGTTTGTTTGTATGTAGGGGGTAATCTCTGGAACTACCGAACCAATTGAAATTTTTTAAATAAAAAGCTACACTATACCCGAGTAAAATAGGTTTGAATTCATATTGATAAAAACATATTCTATTTCAATATTTTTAAATTTAGTCGGAGCAAATTCACAGGATGAAGTTGGGCGTTAGCAGCCCACAGCGTTTGAGATCTATAATACCAATAAATAAGCAACATTATGAAAAACTGAAAAATTGACAATTGAAAAATGAAACTTGTATCAATCAAAACGTACTCTGCAAAGATGTGCACAAAAACATAAATGATGCGTGTATGTTGCCGTTAAGGCAGGAAAAATAAATTAAACATAATTTTAGGTTAGGCCTCGACTGATGAACCAATACATAGGCTATATTTCTTGAATATTCATTACAATAGCAACCAATTGAATAAAATAACAGATAAAACAGGTGATTCGTATGTCCAGCTTAGTACAGAATAATATTTTAAGCTAGGCCTAGACTGAACCAACACATGTTTCAACACAAACAAACCAATTAAAACTTGCGTTATGAAATTTAAAAATAAGAAAAATCTATGTTACATCCTAATTAAAAATAATTAAGACATATTATAATTTAATAGTAGGACTATTTATTGATAATCTACGGTAATTAATAGTGAGTAACCAATATTAACAGCTGATTTCAAAATATGAAACAATTATTTATTTGTATTTCTAACTTTTTGGTTAGGTTTTTGATTAAGTGTAGACCTGAGCCTTACTGGTTCTTTTAACCTTTATTATAGGGCTAGCTGCTGTTATAAAATATACGAAGTAATTTGATGTGAACATTCAACATTATTTACCATCCATTAATTCTACACCTTTATTATAAATAACACGTAACATATGTTTTTAGAAGGTTCCATTGGGGGTTGGCACGCGGAGCACGCAGGGGTCTAATCTAGAGTACTAATAAGTACAGCCGTGCAAACAAAAACTGGAAATTGAATGTAATACATTATCTAAATTGACTTCATAATTTCTACAGCAACTCGGTTATGTTGCACTATTTCTAATAATACAAACAAAGTAAAAGTGTAAATAAATTATAGTTTAAAAAACTTAAAAACACGCTTTAATAGGAAACAGAACTAAAAATTTTAAAATAATTGTAAAAAAGCATGGGGTGCTTGGCATAAAATGTTACAAATATTTCATTGGTTGATATTTATACAAGTAGTGAGTAAAAAAATATTAAAACGCACCCCAGGCTTTTTTACAATTATTTTGAAATTTTTAGTTCTGTTTGCTATTTAAGCGCGTTTTTTAGTTTTTTAAACTATAATTTATTTTCTTATATTTTAGTCTCAAAACGGAATCAAATGTAGCTTACATAATTGTAATCTAGAGACTCGATTTTTTGTATATCGTATGTGTGATAGTGATTTTTAAAAAAACAAATTGGCAGATATCTGGAAAACGAAGCGTTTCTGGTCCTATTTTTTTTTGTTTATATAACTTTTTTCATTACTTTTACATGTAGAATGAGCTCCCGAAGTTTCTGCATATCGTCGTGAATCACCCTGTTTATACATTGTTTTAATGACAGTAGTAAGATATTAACACAATACGTGCTAGCTGCAGTGTATGTGATCCCACTGGGCTTACCACTAACACCCACTCGTGCGAAAAGAAGGTCTTCCTAAGATCCTAATTACTAACTATCTGCGAGGTTACTGCCCCCTACAAGACCAACTCAATGTGGAAGGCACTGGTTAATGGCCAGTGATCTTACCACACTGTGTGGAAGGCACTGGTTAATACCAGGGATACCTCTGTCACGTTAGACGAGTCACCGTCAGGCACGCTTACGCGTAGCCCTACCTCACACACTGCCGCAAGGATGCATCCGTTACCCTTAGAGCATGGGATTGGGTGGCCTCCTGGCAGCTTTAAGGGCAGCAGTCGTGAGGCTTAGTTCTGCCTGGGTATGCTCCTACGACCACCCAGAGCAGGCTTCCCTGTCACTGGCTGGTGCAGTAGCCTTCGACCAGGAAGATGACCTCCCCCCCTCCCCCAGAAGAAATCTTTACTGCAAGAAGGGAAGAAAGTTACCCTCCACTCGTAGTACTCGTGTCGGCAAGGTTACCCAAGCAATGTTGGACAAGTCACTGTCGAGATCACTTTCGTCTCACCCTACCCCATTTACTCTACCAAGGGTTGCGCCCGTTGCCCACATACATGGGATTGGGTAGCTACCCAATGGTTTTGAAGGTAGCCACCATGGGGTGAGATGACTACCGCCTCATTGTCCACGACTGCTTCTTCGTAGGCTTCGCCTACTTATCTCGCAGTTGACCATTGCTGGTCGTGCCACTATCCGCAAACTGTGGACGCGCCTGGTAACACGAGGAGTGCATCTGGGAAGATAACCCAGGGCCAGGAGTTTTTAATGACACCCGAAAATGTGTTCTGGGGACCATGATCAGTGCTCACTAACTACACCAAAGACAATTAATGAGCTCCCGAAGTTTCTGCATGTCTCCGTGAATCACCCTGTACATAAAGTTTTTAATGACACCCGAAAACTTGTTCTGGGGACCATGATCAGTGCTCACTTTCTACACAAAGCACAATTAATGAGCTCCCGAAGTTTCTGCATATCATCGTGAATCACCCTATATATAAAGTTTTTAATGACATCCGAAAACGTGTTCTGGGGACCATCTTGTAGGCGTAGCTGGTCTGCTCATATTCATACTTATAAATTAAAATCAATGTCGAAAGTTTTTTAATGAATCTTAAAGGAACTGGAATATTTTTAATATTCTACATTCCTTTTTTGTAATAATTATATATTTTAATGTAATTGTAGACACACATTTAGTAGAATTTTAGATGAAATTCGATAGTTCAACTGTGTCGTAGGGCTTACTGTTTGTTTAGGAAGACCTGAAATAGTTAGGTGAAATAAATACACGAGATGACGGAATTAGGAAGTGTTTATCTTGCCTCTCTGTGTAAGAGACATAGAAAGTAAAACCACCATGACTTATATGTTTTTTAACGCCTTTACTTTATCAATTCTCTTCTAAAGCTACGTATACAACAGCTATACTGCTTGGATGATGCTATTACTAACACCTAATACTATGCACTATTATTTTGTCTTGTAACAATGTAAATACATTATGTAAGGAGTGTTCGGCCATTTCTACTGAACCAATTGACTTGCAATTTGATACAGTTATTAATTGTCAACTTTCTTTTAACCCTCAATTAGTAACGTGGTGTGTAGAAAGACCCCACAACTACAAAAGTGGGGATATTTTTTTTTCTGGGTTAAGTTCACTCTCAGTACCTTCCTTTGACCTTGGGAGTGTCCAGTACATAGTTGAATCACTTAGCTCTGTGTGTTTGTTTGTTCAACATAACCTTCAAAAGTGCTTGGGGTGTCGCTAGACCCCCACGTTACCATTTACGTTACAGTTTTCCGTGAGCACAAATTTAGTAAACCGGCCAAGTATGGCCTGAAAATTTTTACTTTGATAGATGCTAGAACATGACGTTCTTAATTCTGAGGTCTATGTAGGAAAACAGAATGATGGGCCGTTCAAGGTATCAAATGGTACACTTGATGTAACGATGTTTTTGACTCTACCGATTCATGGTTCGCAACGTTGGCACAACGTGTAACGCTGGTAGGAACTGTGAAAAAAAAAGGAATAACTGCCTCAAGAGTTACTTGCAAATAAAATACCAGAAAGATAAAACCATACTAGCTTATGTTCCCAAAATAAGTAAAAATGTGCTATTATCGACTATGCACTTGGAAGACGACAAAATTGATTAGGGAACGGGTGATGAACAAAAACCTGAGATTATCACCTTTTACAATATGACCAAATGTAGAGTGGATGTAGTGGACAAGTTGTGCACAATTTACTCTACAGCCATAGGAAAACCAACCGCTGGCCTCTAACACTGTTATTTAAAATTTTCGATATTGCAGGGATAAACAGCCATGCAGTGCTTCAAGGAAACTTTCTTCAAAGTAATATGAACCGCAAAAAATTCCTGTAAGAATGCAAAACTTAGCCTTAGATGCAAAACAAATACAAGCAAGAGCTGCAATGAAACAGCAGCCAAAAAAGTCAAAATTGATGTTGCGAACGCTCCTGCTGCTTTTAATGTTCCTGGACAAAGATCTAGGTGCACAGTATGTCCAAGAAAAAAATATGTAAAAACAAAGACCACATTTTTCAAGTGCCACAAGCATATGTGCACTAATCATATGAAGACTGCCTGTAATTCTTGCCTAGAATCTGATTCGGCCTAGGAATCTGACTACTGACATTCTCTGTGTGTAATTTGAGTGTTTTTTATGGTAAATTTATACCTAAAAATGTATATATTAAAAAAGAACATTTTGTGTTTTCTAATACATAATACTTTTACTAGGACAAATTTGTGTTTTTTTTTCTTTTTAAATAAAAACGTAGTAAAATTCATGCAGAAAAAATGAATGTTGTGAACAAATTGTGAAATGGTAAACATTTTTTTTAAAAACACAAGACTTTTGTACCATATTTAAATACCTATAGCTAAATTAGCCTGTAAAAGTAATTAAAACGAGTTGGGGGTCTGAAAGACCCCACGTTATTAAATTTGTTACAACTTGCCACGTTACCAGTTGAGGGTTAAATGTATTTTAAGTAATATGTTTACGGCGATGGAATTAAAATACAACTATACAAATTTAAATGCAGTTTTGTCAGCTGAGAATAATCTTGGCAAAATCTTAAAGATAAAATTCAAGAACGTGGCAAATACGGAATACGCTTTTTATTACAATATTACTAAAAGCTAAATAATATTTTGATTTAACCTCTAAGCTTGTTTGATGTAGGCAATTACAAAAAAATGATTAGGTTTTAAGATTTTATTAAACTAATTAGATTGTTTTTTAAACAAAAACCAAGTTAAAAAGTTAGGTTTTCTTGAATAAAACTTGAAAAATATTTCCTATTTTATATATTTTATTTTAATGTTGTAGATATTCTAACTTTTAAAAACAGTTTAATGTAACTCCTTATATTAAAAATGTACAAAGTCTGGGCTTAGTGGCATAATGATAAAAGTTAACATAAATAATAAGTCTACAGAATATAAATATTATATTATCTACTTCACTATCTACCTATGTAAATAAAAATATAAATGTGTGTTTGTTAAAAATCGATAATCTCCGAAAGTTCTTCACCGATTGCTTTAAAATGTTGACACAAACTTTCATTTGAATGCAAGCAGGTTTTTATATACTTTTTTTTAACATCAGCATCTATTGAACATAAAAACAACAAAAAGTATGCAAAATATTTAACTAAAATGTGAGCGCCATTAAATATTTTTATTTTCTATAATAATAACAGTAATCAGCTGTTTGCTATAATATTTCCACTAACACCTGATTTCAAATTTTGAAGCAATTATCTGTATTTTTAACTTTTACTTTAGGTTTTTGTAAAGAGCGCCATCTGTTGGACGTTAAAACAACACAAACAATACTAAATATTGCATTAAAAAGGGAGCGCCATAATAAATTATAATGATTAAATGTCTGTTTAGCGTTGGTACAGCAACAGTTGTTTGTTTAAATATTTCCATTAACAGCTGATTTCAAAATTTGAAACAATTATTTCTATTTCTAAGTTTTAGGTAGAGTTTTGTTTAAGTGTAGACCTGACCATTACTGATTTTTTAAACCTTCATTATAACTGAAGGTATACAATTTACGAAATCATTTT
The DNA here is from genome assembly GCA_018207615.1 of Philaenus spumarius. Classification (NCBI taxonomy): domain Eukaryota; kingdom Metazoa; phylum Arthropoda; class Insecta; order Hemiptera; family Aphrophoridae; genus Philaenus; species Philaenus spumarius. The sequence continues at coordinate 22,701 of JAGFPH010006979.1, read as the reverse complement.
ATTTGTACACTTAACATTATTTAACATCTTAGCTTTGAGATTATTATTAATCTTATCCTTTATTATAAAGAAAACATATCATAAGTGTATAGAAGGGTCCAACGGGGTTGGCGGAATCTCCCCTAGTCAATAATATAAAGGTATACATGGATGACAGTCAAAAACAAAATATGTTGTATCATAGAATCAGTTTGCGAAATCACAAACAAAATACAAAAGGACATTTTATTTAAACTTTTATGTACGTCTTTTATTATTTGGTACAAGTCTTTCAATATCATCGTCTCTAAGTACAGTACTTTGGCAACCAAGGGTGTAGAACTTGGCACTTCTACCGTACAAAGCGAGAAAAATAATATCCTTTATATTAACTTATTTCGCAACGTAGTTTTAGTAATTATTTCCTTCAAGAAGTGAGTGTTTCTCAGTAGGATTTCTAAAGCAATTTCTGTGCATTACATAACGGGGATAACGTGAAACCTACAGAGTGAAGTGGCGCTGTGGTTAAACTTGCTCGTCCAGTTGTAATATGTAATAATAGTAATAATGTAATACAAAGTAACAGAATGAATTAGGCAGAGATGCAGGCTAACGATATTGAGGTTTAGGGTAAAGTAAAATGGGAGACGCCAAGAGATGCAACAGTCAGTCTGGGGACAACCGTATCCGTAAGTAGACTCATAAATGGGGGGGGGGATTAATCTTGCCTTTGCCTTTGTGTGTTAGTTTAGTTTAGTACGGGACCAGCATAAATCAAGTTGATGTAATAAACTATGTTAAATCCACTACTCATGTACCGCTTCCATGTTGCACCACCAACCCTCCTGACAACGCCCTTAGGCTCGCACGAGAGCCGAAAGCACACCCAACGAAAGGAGGAGCCGGACCGGCAGCGAAGGGCCAACTTAAACTATTCGCTAAAGTAACAAAATCAAACACGGTATCGTAGTTTGAGCCTAGTTATTGGCGTTGGGATTTTTGAGTCATACGCTGCTCCCTCGACTTTAGTAATAGCATATATTGAAGACATTAAAACAACATGAATGCTTGCGAATTACATACAGAGGTTAGGTATCATCAATGTGTATAAAACAAAGTCCGGGTTTGTTACACCACTTATAACTCAAGAACTACATAACCAATTTTTATAATCTTTTATTTGTTGGATTTGCCTCCGCCCCGAATAGCAGAATATCTATTAAAATATAGGAAAAATACATAAATAAAATTATAAAAACAAAATAATTTTAGGTTAGGCCTAGACTGATGAACTAACACAGCCATATTATTTGAATGTATATTTACATTAATTACCATAAAATAAAATAACATGTACAACAGTTAATTCAAATGTATAATCTATATAATAATAAACGGTACAAGATTTTAACTGCCACATACTTTCTCCCAGTTGAAACTTTATACCTTCCCAAGAGTAGCATAGGAGATGGCTATTTAGAATTGCAAAAGTAGGTAAATGTTACCATGAAAAATATTAGATGCATGTAACACACATCCATATTATATTATTATACTAGCTAGTCCGATCCGGCTTTGCACGGATAGACAAATCAAAGTTAAATGTATATTAACAAAAAATATATTATATCAATGAATATAAATTACACTATGTATTTCTTATGGGGAGTTTTAGTAACTTTCACCCCCCCAAACCCCCCTAAAATTTCGAATTGTTTTAAACCCTTTCCTATCAACACCTACGGCGCTACAGGAAGCTACATACCAAATTTCGTTCCGATCGGTTCAGTATTTTTAGAGAATTTTGCCAAACAACCCCCTTTTTGGCCAAAAACCCCAAAAATCAGTTATTATTATTACCTAAACGAGAATTTTTAGAAAGATGCGGGTTTTTGCGTATGGTAGGGTACATTAAGGGCTACAAATAAGCCAAATTTTATCAAAATCGTTAGAGCCGTTTTGGAGAAATTTTGATTTTTCTCGTTTTTTGGCTATTTTTAAGGAATAAAACCACTTAAAAATCTAAAATTTGAAAAAATGAAAAAAAACCTGGAGATATTCCAGAACTACACCTACATACCAAATTTCATCAAAATCGGACCGTTGGTATGGTCTCCAGCTCTGTACACATCCTTACAGACACACAGGCACACGGACACACGGACAGCTATCACCAAAAAAACAATTTTTTGGGTTCAGGGAGCACCAAAACAAAAACTTCCACTAAAAATATTTTTGGGTTCAGGGAGCACCAACACAGATAATTCCACTAAACAATTTTTTGGGGTTCAGGGAGCACCAAAACAGATAATTCCACTAAAAATTCAAATTCGAAAATTTGGACGAAAACAATACTTTCTCTATATACTACGAATAGGGTGGAGAAAGTAAAAATGAAATGCTGTTCGTTGGTATAGAGAATGGCTGGACCAATTTGGCTATATTTTGTTTCAAAATGTTCATGATACTGTAGTCGGAATAAGTTTTTATGAAAATTTTCAAATTCGGGAAAACTGAACATACTTTTTTCCGTGAACTCAAGACCATAACTCACGAAACAGCTGTTCTAATAAAATGCTTAGTAACACATTGTAATTGCAACATTCGTTTACATTTTATTACCATAGCAACTTTGATCAGCATTTATAATCAGTTTATTATTCCTCAAAACCAACAGCTTTTTTACATTGGATTGACCAACTTAAAGCAAAAAAAAAAAACAAAAATCAACTAAAAATGCTTACTATATTTTAATTCAATTCAAACATTGGTTGTTACATATTTATATGCAAAACTATTTATTTGGATCAAAAACTGAACATAATTTTAGGTTAGGCCTACAATGAACCAAAACACGTTTAGTTGCAACCAATTGGACTAATTTAGAATCAGGTTTTTACAATTCTTCACAACTATCAGTTTTATTAGATTAGGTAAAAGCAAACAAAAGGTTTAGATCTATAAAGGTTTACAAACTGTAAATCTAAATTTGTGTAGTATATTCTTAAGTGGCATAAAAAACCATTTTGCAATTCGATTACTTAAGTCAATGTAATGAAATGGAATAACTACCCTTTAAATTAAATCAAGCAATAGCGAAGCATTGCTGGGTCCACTAGTTATATTATATAACTAGGGGAGCCCCTGCGTGCTTCGCACGCCAAACCCCAATGAAACCTTATAAAAACATATGGGATGTTTTATTTACAATAAAGGTGTAGGATTAATAATAACCACAAAACTAAGATGGTAAATCATGTTAAATGTTCAAATCAAATTATTTCTTATATTTTATAACAGCAGTTATAATAGTGGTTAAAAAACCAGCAAGGCTCAGGTCTACACTTTAAAACCCTAACCTAAAAACTAGAAATACAAAAATAATTGCTTCAAACTTTTAAATCAGCTGTTAATGGAAATATTGGAGCAAACAGCTTTATTATCTGTTATTTTATTCAATTGGTTGCTATGGTAATAAATGTAAATACATGTGTTGGTTTATCATTCTAGGCCCAACCTAAGCATTTTTCCGACTAAATTTACAAATATTGAAATAAAAAAAGGTTTTTATCGAAATGAATTATAGCCTATGTTACTCAGAGATAGTGTAGCTTTGTATTAGTAAAACTATTTTTTCAATCGGTTCAGTAGTGCCAGAGATTACCCCCTACATACAAACAAACAAAAAAACAAACTTTACCTCTTTATAATATTAGTATAGACTACACATTTTATGATAATAATTTAACATAATGGGATACTCTATTTTTTACATTTATATAGTAACAAATTACATAAAACTAATTACTTGAATTGTGTACACAATTATGTATAATAATTATACAAATTTATTTATACATTAGTTATTACCAAACGTTCTTTTATTTTAAATACCACTTTATACACACTCAATTTGTATGACAAGGTTTGAGCGGTCAATCCTTTACGTCTTTTGAACGAACGATCTAAGACACATATTTCAGTTACAGAAAAAGTTGTTTATACAATGAACAGTATAAACAACTTACTATACGCCTTCAACCGCTGTGAAGTAACCAACAATACAGCTCAGAAGAGCGGCAGGGTATATGTTATTGTTGCAGGGACTGCAGACAAAGTATTTTGACATAATTAATTTAGAGGTCACATTGGAAATCAATTCATTGTTGGATACAATTTTCTTTTATTTACTTTTATGTCTAAAGTCTGGTAATAAAATGCTATTCAAATACATAAACTTTTCGTTAGTTTCCTAGCTTCAATATTAATAAATATTGAAATATATGTTAATATTAAACAATAAATTATTTATTTTATCTAACTTCAAGGTAAAACAAATTAAACGAGCAATTAGATCCGTTCCAGATAACAAGAAAATGTCTTATAAGCTTCTGCGTTATTCTCATCTAATATTTGCACTGCCATCTTGATGCAACGAAATTGTTGTAAGCCTCGTGCCCTTCCTCTCCCTCTTTTCTCGTGTTTCATGTTTTATTAGGTTTGCTCATTTAAGTAAACTGTTACGGACTTGCGTTTTCAAGTTGTTAATTTTAAGGCCACGATGGCCGTGGTTGTTAAGGCGTCAATGCTTTATCAATCGTCATGGCAACCATCAATGGAAAAGTTCCGGGTTCAATTCCCATTGACCCCGAATAATTTTCTAAATGGTTTCTTAACAAACATCGTTTGCTGTGGTTCGGATTCCACGTAAAACTGTAGGTCCCGTCTCAGGACGTTGCACACAAAAAAAAAGAAGAAAAAAAGTTGTTAATTTTAAAACAACTTGTCGTGCAGTGTTAGTCAGGAATGTCGATATAAATTTAAACATCGGATCGATCAGTTTTAGAAATAAAACATCGTATAGAAATAAACACCTAATTAGGTAAGTTAGAAGACTTACTCTGGTGGTTCAGGTGGTAATAAATGCAGTTCACAAAAGTTTGGGCCGAAGCAATCTCAGCTAATTTTAAGTAGATGCTCATAATTATAGCATCTGCTAAAATGTATTCATTAAAAAGAAAACAAACTAATAACTTGTTTAAAAATCAAATTGAAATTACCAGCACATGCTACCTTCTGAAGGTAATACTAGAAGAAGAACAAGAATTTGTCTATGGTTTTATTCGACAAGTAAACTTTTAAAATGTATAAACATAAGGATATCGTTAATCTTTGTTCATCAGGACGTATTGTACCTGGACATAGATGGTTAGAAATCTTAATAGTTGGAGTAAAATCTCATAATGATTTGTTTCGTATATTTCTAACAGAATATGGATTAAGGGTCTTCTATACCTTGCGTAAAACAGCAAAAATATGCACTTCGTACTAACCTGTTTCGGACGCCGTTTTTCAACCTAAAAAGTTGCGAAACATCTTAAAAGGTTATGTGCTTTTGTCCTATATCTCATGATTGAAAGATATCGACGGCAAGCCCTTTTAATCAGCAGTTTAACTGAGTAAAAATCGATTACTTTTAACGCATTTTTTGGGAGTTTTAGGCAATAATTTCCATATTTTAAGCTAACACGTAAAAAATATAAAGCCTTCTTTATAACTTAAAGTAGTTTTCCAGATTATTAATTTATAAATAGAATCCGAAACACCTTATTACGAATGCATGTTTCAACGATTTTGCGGTTTGAGTCAGACCTTTTTATTAAAGTGTACTGTACACTCGGGAGTTTTCAGGTAAAGGTAAAGAAGAGTAATAACTATTTACATCAATCCTTCCATCCTATACAGGGTGTCAAATAAGTAAGGAAATTATTCTATAGGTCAAAAGAAGGAAAAAAGTTAATTTAAACACAGACCCGAAAACGTTTCGTTTCCCACATATCCTTAATTTTGTTTTTTGTACAAAATAATTCATATCTAGAGAACGGTTTGACTGATTGAGTTCAAACTTGGCTGGAAGCTTAACCTAACAACGATAAATCTCAAGGAATATAAGCAAATAAATCTAATCATGCATTTCAAAATGGCAACTGTTTGAGGATTTCAAACCTTAACTCAAAAACAGTACATTTAACAAAAAATGCCAAGATACTTTTTTGCAGCCCTTTTGATTCCCTATCGGATGGTTTAGCTGTCAAAACAATCGATGAAGGATAATAGTTGAGTTATGTGTAATAATTGGTTTATTCAACGAGGGGGAGGGGGCTAGACCGGGGTATAGAGCTTAATACGTTCACTGCTAAGGACGCACATGTGAGCTTGACACTGGACACTATGACGCACAGTGCATTGCACGCCAACCCCTTTATTGGGAGTATTTTCAATACCCGGCGTCATATACAAACACAGTAAACACAGCAATATTGTATGTACATTTGCTGTCATTATCTTTAAGTCATTGTGACATATTTTGTTAAGATGTACGATTTTCGAGTAACTTAGGATTGAAATTTCCAAACAGCCGCCATTTTGAAACTCATGATTGGATTTAATCGCTTATTTTTCTTGAGATATATCATTGTTAGGTTTAGCTTCATGCCAAGTTTGAACTCAATCAGTCAAACCGTTCTCTAGATAGAATTATTTTATACAAATAAACGGTATCAGTTAACTGACACAAACTTTCTCCCAACTTACTAGTAGTCAAAATAATATTGTTTTTAATCATTTTATTTACTACTTTGTAGAACAAAACAAAAAAATTATATTCTACCTACGTCAATCGTATAAAAAAATTATTGTATCAGGCGGGATTCGATCGCGCGACCTTTGAATTACTGGCCGTGCTCGCTACCATGGTGCTATCCCGTGCGGCCGCCGCCGCGATGCTAGATTGACAACACAAACTTGTTTATTTTTAAACATTTCCCCATAATTATAAAACGCCGAAGTATTGATAAAAGCGGGTGGTGTCATTTTGTTTGGCATCTTAAGCACTATAAATACTGAAAATTTGATCAAAATCGTTAGAGCCGTTTTTGAGAAATTTGCATTTTTGTCGTTTTTTATGGGTTTTTAGGGGTAAATTACCCTTAAAAATTAAAAATTCCAAAAAATGAGAAAAAAACGCCTGGAGATATTAGGGTTTAGTACCTACATACCAAATTTCATGAAAATCGGACCAATAGTGTCCTCTCTGGTCGTGTATACATACAGACAGACTGACAGACAGACACCACTCTAAAAACACTTTTTTGGGTTCAGGGAGCACCAAAACAAAAAATTCCACTAAAAATATTTTTGGGTTCAGGGAGCACCAACACAGATAATTGCACTAAACAATTTTTTGGGGTTCTGGGAGCACCAAAACAGATAATTCAACTGAAAATTCAAATTCGAACATTTTTACGAAAACAATACTTTCTCCATATACTACGTATAGGGTGGAGAAAGTAAAAATGACGGATTGCTAAAATACGAAGCGTTTTCGGGTGTGTGTTTGCATGAATTTGTTTTTCTTATTTTGGCCCATGGAATCGTTCCCCAAAATTTGGCATTTTACTTATGGGACACCCTGTATAGAACAACGTCTGTGTAGTACATTATACTATTCGGTTTTCTTGCTTCTGATATGAATGTCACAATTTTATACAAAATGTATCGCTGTAATGCAGTCGGTGCAATATTACTAAAGTATGCAGTTTAATAATCGACTATGAAATTCGTGATACGAATAATAACAAACAGTAAAATGTAAAATCAGTAATTAATTATGTTGTGTAATTGTTTCAATAAGGCAAGTTGGAATTAATGGCAAAGTCTCTTATCCCGGATAGTAATAAGAGATAGCTCGAAGCAAGAAACACACTTCCGCTGAAGGCGAAAATGTGGAACATTTCCGGCATCCCCAGTATTTACCAGCTTAATTATTGCAGGGTTTAACTTGAAGGAAGAAGTTAAATGAAATGGTTTAATTGAACGATTTTATAGTTCGTTTTAATACGTTTATAAATAATACATAAGATATTTATTTTCAAGAATCGAAATACTGAAAGTTAATATAAAATTTAAGACATTATTCTTGTATAAACGTTGATAAAGATAATGAACTGAATTTCAATAAGCCTAATAACTAAATAAAGTAATTTACAGTTATTTGTTATTAAGATGTTAAATTAAATGTAGCTATTGTTTGTGAATGTTCAATCATTAAATAAATCCACTAGGGAAAACCCCTGCGTGCCCCACACGCCATCCCGTTGGAACTTCTATACACATAATCATGTTATGTTTTCTTTATAGTAAATATGTAGGATTAATAATAACCCCATGATAAGATGGTAAATAATGTAAAATGTTCAATTCAAATTCTTTCATATATTTTATAACAGCAATTATAATAAAGATCAAAAGAACCTGCAAGGCTCTGGTCTACACTTTAATAAAAACGTAACCAAAAAGTTAGAAACAGAAATAATTGCTTCAATGTTTGAAATCAGCTTTTAATGGAAATATGCTGTTTTATCTGTTATTATATTAAATTGGTTGCTATGGTAATGAATGTAAATACATTCAAGAATAATGACGGTTCATCAATCTAAGCCTAACCTAAGAATTTTTTCCGACAAAATTTACAAATATTGAAATAAAAAATGTTTTTATCAAAATGAATTATAGCCTATGTTACTCAGGGATAGTGTAGCTTTTTAGTAGTAAAACTGTTTTTTCAATCTGTTGAGTAGTTCCAGGGATTCCCTTCCCCCCCCCACCACACAAACAAACAAAACAAACGAACAAATTTTACCTCTTTATATAACATTATTATAGAAAAAGTAACTTTTTTTTAAATAAAGTTTGTAACCCCCCTAAAATTTAGATTTTTTTTTTGAAAACCTTTCTTAGTGAGCACCTAAGGCCCTAGAGAAAGCTACATACCAAATTTCGTTCCGATCCGTTCAGTAGTTTTTGAGAAATCTTGATTTAGTAATTTTGACCCCCCCCCCCCACCCCCCCCCCCCTAATATTTCGATTTTTTTTAAAACCCTTTCTTAGTGAGCACCTATTGCCTTAGAGGAAGCTACATACCGAATTTCATTCCAATCCGTTCAGTAGTTTTTGAGATTTTGTGATGAGTGGTATTTGGCTTTTATATATATAGATAAGATTTAAGTGAAAAGGTTCCCTCAGTTTGGTTATTTTTTGCCAAATACGCAGACCAAATGACTCCTTTACAAATGAACTAACTAATCCACTTTCAGGTTCGTATTGTGACTGCAAAAGTAAATAATCTGTGATCATAGATAAGCATAAGAAAACGTTCTACATACAATTTAGGCTTCTCTCTGAGTAAAGCTCACTTAAGGGTTGGCGTCGCCTCAAGTTATATGTTTAGACCAGGCAAACTAGCAAGGTCGTTAGAGAAGAAGGTTGACGCATTAGACCCCGTTTTCGTGGTTCAAGCCAGACAAGTGCGGTGACGTCACGCAGTGACCGGCCCTCCGATAAGTCGCACTAGTTCTGGCAGTTAATAAGCAATGCTCGGCATCTGTTCACACAGTAAACATTGTATAATGTTTGTTGATGTGCATATTTGTTGTTGTAATAATGTTGACAGTGCATATCTGTGTGTGTAATATAGACAGCGAATATTTAGTTTGTATTATTATTTTGTCAATTTGCCTTTAATTTGTAAGTGATTACACTTCTCGAATATGGAATGAATACAGTAAGAAAACTTCAGTTAAAATGAGACTTAGTAACAGTGCTCACTAAAACAAATTATCTCTTATTTTGTATATAGCTAAAATACAAATTACCTCTTCTATAACGTAATTAAAGTCCCTAAAAGAATTATCTGCAACTTTACATTAATTTACTCATAATGCCTGTCGACAAATTGAAGCGTTCCAATGAATTTTAAAAAGCAATAACAGGCTCAATAAAAGCTGCACATCGTTAGATTTTCTTCGGTCTGTGGTTACCAAATTGAACAAACACTTCATATAAACCTAAATAACTAGCTTATACGATATTATAAATGTTCTTTCCATTTTGTAAAAGTATTTTTAGTTGTATACACGAATAACAATAATATTATTATTATTTTTGCTACAGAATCACTAATTATAACTGTGTACATGGACTTAACATTTCGACTTAAAAAACCTATTACCTAAAACTAAAATGTACAAAATATATGAGTTATGTAGCAATTTTTTTCGCTTTGTTAAACCGCTTTCTAGCTTCAGAATTAGCGATGCTCTGTCTTTTCTTGATTTTTTTTCATACAAAGTTTGAGGTTTAAGTCCTTTATTCTTATTAGTCTACTGTTCTCATTTTAATGTATGATGTAATAACCTCCAATGGGAAGTCGTTACACTTTTGTGACACTGTCATTGCTAAGTCTTTCACTACATTTTGTCCAATCTTGAGTAAATTTTCTCCATGGAATACACAAGTACAAACTTGGCAAAGGAAAGCGGCATTTTCTTTGAAGATATAAGTATGTTCGTTTTCCAAGTTAGCGCAAAGTTAGAGCTACTGAAATTTCATCGTTTGTCCATTTAAATCTTTTTTTAATTTAAAAAAATTAATCTTACTGATTTTTTGTGAAAATTGTACTAAGTTTGTCTTTAACTTTTTTTTTTGTTAACTTTTGTTTATGTTTTTTTCTATCCAACGCCTTATAGAAGTTTGAAAGCCTACGAATTTTTAAAGATTTTTCCTCAAAATGTTCTTTTTCTTCAATAAATCTGCCTTGAGAATATTTTCTTTCTGTAGTTCTATACATCTTTGATTTTGACAGCTAACTGGTGACTCGATGGTTTCCGTCACATTTTTGCTTATAATAACATTTCGGCTTCAGACAAACTTTCAGAAACTAATAATAAATCGACAAGTTTTTTGTTTTGCCTGTCTTTTCTGTTTCCTACTAAGCTTCCATTTTCTAAATTTTTAAAATTTGAAGTATGCCTAATTGCTAGTTTTTTAGAAGGAACAGTTGTGGGTTTGAGCTTTTTTGACTAGGTACATTCAATAGCTCTGATTTAAGATCTCGTTCATAGCCCTCAGGCAAAAAATGGTCTGAACATACAGAACATGAATCAGGGTTCCATTTCCCTTCCCGCCTACACAAGTGAACCCATTTATTCCCTATTTCAAGTCTTTTGGAAAGTTAAAATAGACCACGAAATCGACCTTTGTTTTGATGTGGCTATTATTGCTGACAGCAACAGTACACCGTTTACCCGGAATTTCTTTAGAATAAAACAAACTAATTGTTACATGTCGAGTGAAGTTAACAACGACGTCACAACTACTGAGACACTATTAAAACTAAGTTCCGATACACTTGTAAAAGCTGATCAATACAAAACACTATGAACCAAAACACAACCTCATGGTACGAGTGATTATACTGAAATACTAAAATGGAGGGCGGCAGAGCAAGAAGCAGATGGCTGTGCCAGGTCACTGCGTGACGTCAAAGCTAGCAGGCATTGTGGACTGCTGGGCGAGGCGGGAATGCGTCAACCTATGTACTCTAACAACATTGGCAAACTAGTACGATTACGACCCGAATAAATCAATGTTTGCCTACAGCTCCGATTTGGATGCAGTTTTCTGCATCGTGTTCAGAAGAATATCAGGAAAAATCTACATATGACCTTATTCGGGAGAAAGCGGAAATCTCTGTCGCAAATTCACACATTTCCCGCATAACACCCCCCTCCCCCCGTGCACCGGGGGCATTTCGCATGGTCAGAATTGAAATCAGAGCCCCAAAAACCCCCGAAAGGAATTTTTCAAGTCTCTGTCGTAACTTCACAACAAATTTCCCCCCACCGCCCCATAATGCCCCTCCCCCGGTGCACTGGGGGCATTTCGCATGGTCAGAAATAAAATCTGGCCCCCAAAAACCCCCTAGTACCGATTTTCGCGGCTTTTTATACATTTTTAGAGGTTTAAAAAAAATATGCACTTTTTGCACCCGCGATGCATTTCCGCTTTCTCCCGAAACTTAAATGGTCTTATGTAGACTTTTTTTCAGGTATTTTTCTGAACACGATTCAGAAAACTGCAACCGAATCGGAGCTGTAGGCAAAAATTTATGTATTTTTCAGTACTTTTGCTTGTCTAATTAACAAGATAGCACTCAGTACTTTGAGGCATTTTACTCTCAGTACACATGACAAAAGTTTTCATTATTACTTACAATTACTGTCCACCAGAACAAAAACGAATATTATTAGCAAATAATCATTTTATAAAACATACTTTTTAATACTCAATTTTATTTTATTTTATGGCCATATGTTACACTGCTTCAGAAAGCATGGCACACCAATTAATTTTAAACCTACAAAAATGGTGTTACTGAAATTTGAATTTAATAAAATAGAAATGTACATGTCACACAAATAAATTAAAATGGTAAATAATCTTACTTGCATAATAATTCAGCATAACATTAAAAGTTTGGTGACACTAATGATAACCAATTTCTGAAGATCTACAGGGCTCATTTTCGTGCCGCTTGTTTGATATAAATGAAAGAAAATGTTGTCATTATTATCAAAAAAATTATGAAGCGTCATTATTATTTTATAAGGGCACTTTTGCTTTTTTGGGGTTTTTTTTTGCTTTAGGTTAAAACCCTGTTGATATGTCCATATATGGAGATCCACCGGGCCGATTTTCGTGTAGTTTGTTTTCAGAAAAAGAAAATGTAATTATTATCAAACAAATTTGAAATTTAATTTTTATTTCATCGTTTTATTTGCAAGGACACTTTTTTGGTTTTTGGGACGAAGCGTTTTGTTGTATTAGTTACCAAAAAGAAAATGTAACGTGTAACGAAAAAAGCGTTAACAAATTATTTGCTATGGCAATGAATGTAAATACATCCAAGAAACATGTTTTGGTTCATAAATTTAAATTAAGAGACCATCGGTTCCATCAGGCGCAGTTCAGATATTACCGTCTAGCACTGAAATTTTAGGTTAGGCCTAGAAAGTAATTTTAAGTATATGCCTAACCTAAAATTATTGTATGTATGTTGCCTGACAGGTAAAATAAATTAACTTTAGTTTAGGCCTAGACTGATGAACCAATATTTTATGTTTATTGAATGCATTTACAATGAATGGACATTTAACTGTGTTTACCATCTTAGCTTTGATGTTATAATTCATTCTACACCTTTAATATATAATAACATTAAACGTATGGAAACAGTAAATATTTGTATAAAAACAATCTAATAATAAATGGCAATTGAAATATTAGAAATATGTGTGTATGATGCCGTTAAGGCTGGTAAAAGAATTGAAGAAAAGGCGTGATGAACTTCGTTCCTGACGGGGTCCTACGACCGCACATATTTACTTTTTTGTTTTAGTTTACAACTATATTGATACCTCTTTCTTGAGATTCTTTTTGCCGTAGGACTTTTTCACTAACCCATCTGAAACTGACGACCTCTGGTGTCGGGAAACGAGTTCACCTTCTGCAACCGCAAACTAAGCGTGGGTATTCCATTGCTTATGACCTTTAATCGAAACAATAAAATTACTATACAAATTATGTTTAGGAATGCTTTGTTTTCCCGTTGCAACTAAGACAATATTCCACCCTATTCCAGCTCAATGATAAAGTCATATTGATATTCATGGGTCATAAAATATGGGATGTGACTTTATCTGTCGTAGATTACAGTTTATTTCAATAGATTTTCTTAAAATCAACTGGCTGTAGGATAGGGTGTTGGAGGTAAGTCAGAATGTTTTAAATATTTGGACCGAAACCTTGAATTTGACACCAACAATCTAGGTCACTTTTTGTTTAATTCTACTTAGCTAATACATACCCCTTGTTCAAATAGTTTTTATTGTTATAAGTAGACTGAGCTTTTTTAAATTTTTCCTCTAATGCATTATTACTTCTTAATGAAACATATCTTAAGAGTGTTTTATTGAGTCAAAAAATGTATTCATAAATTAGTTTTGAAAGCTGATCTCTAAAGTTAAACACGAATTATACTAACCTACATAGTACGCAGAGACTATGCATTAAGGTGAAGTATTACCAACGTTGGAGCGAGAATACTTAAACGAGTTTGAGGTTAACAAGGATCAAGTACGAAGGATAAAAGAAGGTCCTAATCGTTGTTTATATTACAGAACCTTGACAAGTCAGCGAAGTAGAAGATTCACAAAATGTAAAAATAAATATCAATTATATCTTTCTTAGCGTCACTTCATTTTATGATATAAACTTGTTATTTACTAATTAGCGTCATTTTAATATTGCAAAGCTATGAATGAAACACACTTTTTGATAAAAAAAAGTTAAGTTAACATTAATTTTTGAGTGTGTGGTGTTGAAACGTTAGAGGTGGATCGCGCAAGTCCGATAAACGCATGTATATTATACCTATTGAGCCCTCGTCAAAAATCACAGGTAGATTAATTACTATTTCAAAACAACAGACTTTATTTAGGTCTACGTAACTATGATGAAGGGGATTTTTAATTCGGTAATTGTGTACAATTATAAGGATTATAAAACTGTAGGCCTATTTGTTAAAATTTTGTATTTATATACGTTATTATATATTTAAAGAAATATACAAATATTATTTTAATACCTCTTAATTTCATATTGTTAGATCAAATTATTTAGAAATTTGTAATATTATAGTGAAGAAATTAATAACCGAATATGTTTATATGTTATACGAAGATGTAATGTTAAACGAATAGGTATCTCATCTTTAAATTGGTATAAACGAATGTATTGATGATAAAAGGTTGTATTTATATAGTTTATAACCTCAAAGCAAATGTTATAACGTAAATTATAGCAGTCATTAGTTCTATAACTCATATTTAAAAAAAATCAACTTCACAAGAAATTATAATGATTGAAGTTGTAAACATAACCCCAAACTATAATCTATACTGGGTTTACAGATGATGGGCGAAATCAGCTGTTATATTATATGTTACTCATGTACGTACGTAAACTCGTACACTCGCTTTTATAGGAGCTGATGTAAATTTAAAACAAAACGTTTAAGTTTTGTTAACTAGCTTTATTAATTAATGTTGTTGTAATGTTATTAGCGAATTTCCATAGCAAAATGGGCTATGTAGTGGCCCTTATGGTAAGACCCAAAGTTGGGAGTAGCAAATGAGCACCAATCATGGTCCCCAGAACACGTTTTGGGGTGTCATTAAAAATCATTTATATATAGTATATATGTGTTCGCACTCTAGTGGCCGCAATTTTAAGTCCGATTTGGTTCAAATTTGGTACACACGTTGGTTGCCTACGTCGGACGAGTTCGTTAGCCAAAAACATCCAACAATCGGAAGCACGTTTTTTGACCGGAAGTAACTATTTTTGGGGATTTTTCCTACGAAAATGATTTTTTTTTTGATTTTTTTCTACAAATATAAATGTAGGATGTTATTCTGCACATTTTGTCTTTTTACGCGACCTTATAGTTCGCTTGGTTCCCCCAAAATCAATCAAAACGTAAAATACCATAGAAGTACCCGGTTCAAAGGTCATGTGGTGGACTGTACCGTGGGGTTGGAGTGCGAAACACGTAATGCTTTATGTATTGAATATACTCCCAAATGCGGAATGGCGTGCGAACCATTTTTCAGCTATTCAGCACCGTCGTGAATAGACCTATTTCCCAAATTGTTGGTTGAAACCCTAAAACATAGGCCTATAAACTTAATTTTGGAAATTTGCTCAACTCACGTCAGCGGTTCAGCTGCTTGGTCGAATTATTTTCTGTTTCATTTAATCCATGAAACGTTCAAAATATTTCTTATATAATATTTGCTCATCGGTAATCTACGTGCAATGCATAACTAAAATGTATACAGTTTTAGTTAGTTCCTAATTGTAAACTATGTATGAAACTATTTGCCTTAAAAATATTTTTATCGATTTTAAAACACATTCCAGAAGGTTTAATACTCCTCGTGATCTCTTTTTTGCAACGAGAAATCCCGGCAAGATTTAATTTAGACGTGAAAGCAAAGGGTGGTATTTCAAATATACTTTGATCTCAATATCCTAGGGTAGGCAGACCGATACATCAAATTAATTAATTTGAAAACATCCTGACTACTAGATAAATATTGATTTGATTTAACGAAAATATTGAAAAACAATATTTTACAATAAATTCAAATAAATTACCTCGGTACAATTTTGGTACTGAAACTTGACATACAAATCTAAGTACAAGGTTCTCAACCGTTGCATAAAGATATTTTAATTGGAAAATACCAGATATTTTAACTGGAAAATG
>JAGFPH010006978.1:41908-71090 GCA_018207615.1 Philaenus spumarius | reverse complement strand
ATTTTTAAAAGCCGATTAGATTGGTCATGGCGCTGTTCAGACATACCACAAGAGCAGATAAGATTTTTAAAACAGTCAGACAGTTTTTAAAAGCTGATTAGATTGGCCATGGCGCTGTTCAATATACCACAAGATCCGATGATATCGGCCATGGCGCTGTTCAGAAATACCGCAATAGCCGATGATATCGGCAATGGCGCTGTTCAGATATACCGCAAGAGCCGATAACATTTATAAAACAGTGAGACAGTTTTTATAAGCCGATGATATCGGCAATGGCGCTGTTCAGACATACCGCAAGAGCTGATAACATTTTTAAAACAGTCACAGTTTTTAAAAGCTGATTAGTATGGCCAAGGCGCTGTTCAATATACCGGAAGATCCGATGATATCGGCCATGGCGCTGTTCAGAAATACCGTAATAGCCGATGATATTGGAAATGGCGCTGTTCAGACATACCGCAAGAGCCGATAACATTTTTAAAAGAGTCAGGCAGTTTTTAAAAGCTGATTAGTATCACCATGGCGCTGTTCAATATACCGCAAGATCCTATGATATCGGCCATGTCGCTGTTCAGACATACCGCAAGAGCTGATTACATTTTTAAAACAGTCGGACAGTTTTTAAAAGCCGATTAGAACGGCCTTTGACGGTCAAAGGGTTATTTCTACACTATATCCTGAACTATTACAATAATTTTTACTTAATATATTTATAATTCTAATAATATATCAAACCAATATTAAAACAGCTGTTCAACTACTTAATTGCAAATAATCAATTGATCAAGCTTATTTACAATTAGCCAAAAAGAAATATGTTTATGGATTTATGTTTTTCTCATTTTAGGTATGGCGGGTATGATGGTATTAGGAATTGGACTGTGTATCTACATGACTTGCACAGACAAGCAATGGAAAGTGGAAAAATCTGGCTTTTCATTAGTCCCTCAGAAGTCTTCATTTTTTTATGATGATGGAAAAGAAACTGAATTATTTCAAACTCCAATAAGAGGTGATTGTTGTTAGCTCATTATTTGTTATATCAAGCTAAAGCTTTGATTTAGGCTGTAGTATATGACCTTGTGTATTTATTAGGCTATAGCAAAAGTTTTGAATTAGCCTATACAGTGAAACTTCTTTAGGTTAGGTTAGGTTATTGTTAGGTTAGGTTAGGTTAGGTTAGGTTAGGTTAGGTTAGGTTAGGTTATTGTTAGGTTAGGTAGGGCAAAATGGCCTGGATCAGACAAAAAGTGAAACCCTTCTACGGCAGTTGAAAAGAAAGAACAGGAAAATCGTTTGACACACATGCGCAGTGCGAGAAGGAAACACTCTTCATTGCATATGTCATAGACAGTGCATGCGCCACTTATACTGTTTTAATATGTAGCATAGGGAACCAGTCCTAAAGCTGTTCCTCTGGTCCTCGGCGCTTTAAACCTTGTACATTTTCAACGACAAGGGTCTACATCTCCGAAATTATTTACCTACCACCCTCACCGATCCATAATCACATGTTCCATATGTACTTATTCCTTGTTTCTTTTTTGAAATGAGTGTAAGGGATTTCAAGAATTCAACCATTTTGTAAAAGTTATTGTCTTTTATTGTAAACATATATAAGTTGCTAACATCAATAATTAAGTTGTTTTGTATAATAGAAATGCAAGCATAAAAAAAATAGCCTGACGTTCTAACTTACAGTCTTTAGTCACAGTATGTAGCGCATGCGCAGTGCGAATCTTCCGTTAGGCGCTAGTAAATTGGACTGTGTATGATGGAACACGGAACGGTGTGGGTGGTTAGGAAATTATTTCGGATACGTAGACGCTCTTACAACAGCGAATATAGGTGAAAGCCAATAAATTTTTCCGCTGAAACAAAGAATAATCTCAGGTGGCTCCTTGTGAGGTTGTTTGGTAGCACAACCGTCAAGAAAGAAAACAACAGAAATTAATCACATTAATATATCTTTAAATATCAGTTCATTATAAATATCAACCTCAATTCAATCCAAAATTATACGGCCAAGACTGTAACCAAACGGTTGAAAAGCCGAAGAACATCAGCCCAATTTCGCGCGCCGCGTCTGGGAACGCACTGCTTCTGCAACCAGAGCCTAATGCAGCTATTAGCGTTGAAACTGGTGGAGGGTTTTGTAACTAATGAGTTGCTATGACAACCTACATAAAGCCTTCAGGTTCGCAAAAGTTTTGCAACTCGCCACCGGGGCGCTAGGGTTTTGCCCGCTAGGTTTCATGTTTTGTTTAGTGAATAATGCAAGACATTTTAAGACTATGTGTTGTTAGTTTTGTCCTCGTATTTTGGCTAGCTGTGTTTGGTGTTTGTATGTTTTAGATTGCGTTAATATATTTTAGTGTGTGTGACTTTAGTCTAGATTATACTAATAATGCGGAGTGAGTAAATGTAGTACAATAGTGCTTTTTACATTATTCTTCATAAGTTGTAGCAATTTGTTGAGTGGGCCTAGACAGAGAGTGTAGTGTGTAGTGTTGATTAGACGCCGATCGAAAGCTGTTAATATTCTTTTCTTAAAAATGTTGGTGTAATTAAGACAAAAACGTATAATTCCACATCTAAAATAATGTGTTAAATTGCGTTCATATTCCAGACCCCTCGGAAATTCTCTCCACATAATTGCAACCACCAAGTTAATAACTCACCAGCCGTCGCTGCAAATAATAGACATTAGAGTGTACAGGGAGAGAGGGCTTAGCTTTGGCAATCGTTGCATGACGATAAAGTTGCAAACGTAAATATAATTCCGTTTCCAAATACGATTTCAACACAAAATTAGCGTTGTGTAACGCATTTTTGTGGAAAAATAAAAAAAAGAGGAGATTTGTTTTTTTGCGGAAATTCCCTAGAGCTATAATTTTACCCTCAAAATACTGTAATCTCTGGGAAATCCGGTGATACGGCAGCCTTATCATAGGCCTACTTAAATCAATGATTTTAATCCAACATTTTTTAAATTCAGTCATTTAGGCAAAACAATATTATTGTTATTTTAAAATTCACTCAATTTTTCATCGTCAGTATGCCTTTATTTATAAATGAATAGTAGTTCAAACTTGTATGATAAAATAGCAATAATTCAGACCAAGAGTCCAACATAGTTTAAAATATAGTTTTATGTTTGTAGGCCTAATTTGTTTCTTAACTGTCAAGAATGTAGTAAACACAAAGGATTGTTAAAATATGTACTTTTCAAACGATTTCTAATCTCAAAGCCGATCATACAATACATCAAACGCAAAGAGAGCAGTGCATACAATCAACTGTTTCACTTCTAATGCGGGAGTCTCACAGACCTTATTTAGGCTATAGAAAATCTTTGTAAGTTCCACCATTTTTGTAGGAGTTAGGTAACAGGCAAAAACCTCCATTTGGTTGCAGTTTAGGTTAAAAGAAATATCTCTATCTTTGTAAAACTTGTCCCAATTTGTTTAACGAATCACAGAAAAATATGACTACCTATGTAACTTTCATCTGTTTGTTATTTTGTAATTAATACAATTAATAAATGTATGTATCTGAGGATATAAATATTAATTGTCTAAGAATTACCTACAATAAAGATAAAGTAACTCCAGAAAATAATGGGCAATAATAGTCCCTCCTCAAGTTATTATAACTACTATGAGACGATCCTGATAGAATATCAATCAGTTGTTGCTAAAACTAGTTGACCATTTCTATATACAGCAAACCCTCGCTATTCGCGGGGGATCGGTTCCGAAAAATGCCGCGAAAATCTTTATAGGAAAAGGGAGGTTATGATCGTGACATATAGAAATTTTTAAAACATGAACCAATACCTATAATTTGATTTACATAAGATAGTAAATTTCATGTTTACTTAAATTTGATGTACTTTATTTTTGTAGAAAGTATCCTGTTTAACCCCCACAGAATTATAATTTCAGTTTCATAACACTAAATACATAGCCTAATCTAAGAACTGTACATTCCACTCTGGAAATATTTATCACTGTGAAATCTATAACACTACAATTACTAAAATAAAACTAAACAACTTGTAATCTTTGATTGTTTTTATTTAGTTCTAGTTCTTTTCGCACTTCGTTGTACGGCGCTAATGCCGTGTCAAGTTCTCGACTGAATTTCAATGACCGTTCGGTAGGATCGACTTCGGACACTTTTGTAGTTAATTCTTTCGCTAATCGAAAAATTTCAGTCACTTCTTTTAAAATTAATTTGACTCGCTGCGCACTAAATCGATGTCACTAACTAAATCACTGTACAGTACAGTATGCCATTGACCTTCATTTACACAAGTCCACTTGCATTCACGCAGAGGTGTGTTGTAGGTAAATCGTGGTATAAACGAGTGTTTCGTCGACGTGGTATTTATACAATGTTATTAAATTCGTACAATAATAATTACAGTACATACGCTGTAATAATTTACTAATTTTGCATTTACTGTATCGCTATTTAATACAGTATTTGTTGTTTTTTTTTTAGCGACCGCGAATACCAAACCCGCGAATTACTGTACTGTCTTCTTGTTATGATTAATTAATTGCCCATTCATTCTGCGATTGCTTCAGGTACTGCAGTGGCTGCTACACCATATTATGATGACAGTGATGTGGAACATGACAGCTCTGAATCTGAAGCGGAAATAGTCATGGTGAAATCTTCCTAAATCTTTTTGAAAGTTTAATTCTGCAAGTTAATTCGTGAAGACTAAAACTTGATTTACTGACAGCCAGCTTTAATTCATTCCAAAGTTCTAATGCAATAAAATTAGTGTATATGATTGTTTAACGTACTAGGTTAAATTAACATAATATTTAGCTTACTATTAACAGCTCAGAAATGTGGTTCATTGTTTCATCGTTATATTATGTGTGCGTCAATTGTTTTAACACAACTCAAAATTACATTCAAGTCACACTGAATTAAAATGTAGGCATAATATTTTATTTGATGATGACTCTATGTAGAATATCACAGTCTTTATGTAGTTAAACTTGTTTTTATAAATTTCTCTTTTGATAATTTAAAATTCAGAACTTCCAATTTTATCAAGTGGAACGTATTCTTTAAAGAAACAGGCTCCTGTTTAAATTTGATCTGATTGTGTTTGTAGGTTGTAACAACTGGTAGTTTAGACTTACAAAATAGGCTACAACTGGCCACCTGAAATACGTACTTTACTGTTTTTCCTGTACCAATGGCATATTTTTTTATTGGCTATAGAAAAAAAAATTTTTATATGACACAAACAGCTGTTTATTAACAAAAATTTTTGAAATGAAATTTAGTAAATTGCCGTAAGAGCAATAACAATGTCTATTTAAAACACCTTTACTATCTAAATTGTTTGTTTATTTTAATTTGTTGTTGATTAGTATAACAAATATTTGACTCCTTTTCAGTATTTAATTCAAGATCGTTAACTGCTCTAGTTAGACAGTTTATTCACACTTTTTTAAATATCACCATAACAAAAAAGATTTTGTAAGTCTCTATACAGTTGAAACTCATTTGTTTTTTATTGATTGTTGTTACAGAATCAAATTTAGATAAATTATTTTTAGTGTTAAATTTATGATATACTATAATTAGTATATTCAGACTTTTTTTTAAATATTGCCATATTTTCTGACTTTTTTTAAATTAAAATGTTTATGTTTCTTTGCAGTTAAAACTGATTTGTTTTCACTATCTAAAATTTGTGTTTTTTATTGACAGTTGATACATAATAAAATGTAAGTTATCCTTTTCAGATTGTGTTGATATTTTTTAGTTGTTAAAACCTTTGAATAAATGTTACAGCAAAAACCTAATTGTACGGCAGACCTCATAATCCAGCTTTGTCTTTGTTCATAATATTCGGGGTCGCTGTTCGATTGATCGAATCTGCTAGCTATGCACCAAATAAATGGCAGAGTCCAGATTGGGCTACATATGGAGATAGGTTCTTTTACCGAGTTTGGTGTAGTTATATTTCCAAAGTGATAGTTAATTTGTTACAGTAGAGTCCCTCTCTAGATAATAATAATAATATTTATTAGTTAATCTCCAACTTTAATAAAAGTATACAAAGCTAGAGAGAAAACTATTCGATCGATTTCAACCAAATTTGCACCAGACATGTCCAGTAGGCCTGCATAGATGCACGAAAAAGGGTTTTGAAATTTTTTTAAAAAACAACCCCCTTTTTGGCCAAAAAACCCCCAAAAAATCAGTTATTTTTTTATAAAAAAACGACTCTAACGATTTTGATCAAATTTGGCTTATTTGTAGCCTTTAATGTGCCATACCATATGCAAAAACCCGTATCTTTCTAAAAATTCTCGTTTAGCTAATAATAATAACTGATTTTTGGGGGTTTTTTGGTCATAAAGGGGGTTGTTTTTCAAAAATTTTCAAAACCTTTTTACGTGCATCTATAAAGACCTAATTGACGTGTTTGGTGCAAATTTGTTCGAAATCGATATAATAGTTTTCTCTCTAGATAATAATAATAATATTTATTAGTTAATCTCCAACTTTAATAAAAGTATACATAGCTAGAGAGAAAACTATTCGATAGGTTTCAACCAAATTTGCACCAGACATGTCCAGTAGGCCTGTATAGATGCACGAAAAAGGGTTTTGAAAAATTTTGAAAAACAACCCCCTTTTTGGCCAAAAAACCCCCAAAAAATCAGTTATTATTTTTTAATGAAAAAACGGCTCTAACGATTTTGATAAAATTTTGCTTATTTGTAGCCTTTAATGTGCCCTACCATATACAAAAACCCGCATTTTTCTAAAAATTCTCGTTTAGCTAATAATAATAATAATAACAGATTTTTGGGGGGTTTTTGGCCATAAAGCGGGTTGTTTTTCAAAAATTTTTCAAAACCTTTGTACGTGCATCTATAAAGATCTAATTGACGTGTTTGATGCAAATTTTTTCGAAATCGATCGAATAGTTTTCTGTCTAGATAATAATAATAATATTTATTAGTTAATCTCCAACTTTAATAAAAAACTCTCCTACCCCACCCTACAAGTCACAGTGAATCTGTTTAGTAATTTAAATGTGTTTGTGAGAAAGTATGTGCCAGTTCCTGGTACCGTTTATTAAACATAAAAACAGGAGAAATTAAAAAGGCGTTCGTGAAATATCGTTCATTAATTAATTAAAAGCTGCCGCAACAAGCGTACGGTGAAACGGATACAGGGTCCGTCAGAAAGAAAGAAGGATTAGATACAACAGCTAGGCACGACCTGTCAGTTGCGTTCATCCGTTTTTCTCCTCCGTTTTCGTTATCTCGAAGGAATTTTATTTTGTTCTCGATCTTTTTTCAAGACGATGCGGTACGAACGGACAGACTGCGGGATGACAAAACGGACAGTTTGAACAACCTATCCCTTCCCTTCCGTTTGTAGAAGAAAACGGAATCGTAACGCAACGGAAGGAAAAACAGATGGTGTAAACCTACACTAAGGCGAGGTCAAGAGCATTTGTTGCGTCTACGTGTTATATGAGTTCAGTTTGAGCGTTCACCACCTCCTTGCGTTCCTCCGAGCCGATCAACGCTGTATAGAACTGACACTAGCAGATGTCCCCGCACTTAATTTACGCCTTAACAAGTCAATACGTTGATATTATTCATGAAATCCGCCTATTCCGAATTCCCGTTAAACCGAACAGTGTTGGTCCCAATTAGTTCGGAATAGCGGGACTCTACTGTATAATGAAGTCATGCCCGGACCGTAAATGAATAATTACAGCCAAATCAGGTCGATCGAGTCTTGTCGATTCCAAGCCTATGTGGCCAACTTTAAGTTTGTTTTATCTTCCAGTCTAATGAATCGGGTAAATTAGTAATTAATTAGTTAATTAAATAATAGCTGGCCACTCTTTGGATGTCAGGTGTGATAGGTTATAAGTGACAAGTTTTAAAGATCTGCGGCACAATATACAAAACATTTCTAATTGATCTGAAAATCATGGTTGAATAGATAAAAAACACAACCTAACATTGTAATCTTTTTTATACCTACTAAAAAGTATAGACATGGACACTTTCCAAACTAAACATTTAAGATGATATTACAGAATACTGTCAGAATTGAAGAAATTTTTTACTGACTGTTAATAAGACACTATCTTGTACTGATTATGATACTCAAACATGCAACAAAGTATTTGTACATATCACATTAGGTTGCTCCTTGTAAAGTTTTTGATAATGCTGTACTGTGCCATTTACTATGACACTTTTCTAAACATAATTCTTAACCCTATGATCCCCATCATAATTTAGTGTTTTTAAATATGTATAAATAAATATTTCACAACTAGCAGCGATTGTATTACGAAGTATATATTATTTCGATTAAATTATTAACAATTTTAAATATCTTCATGTTTGCTAAACATATTTTAACAAACTAGAAACATTGCTTACTCTTTTTTTATTATAATTACTTGTTCGGACATTTGCCATCATTTGTGTGTTAAATAATCAAACACGACGTTTCGAGAATACAAATCAATTCCCGTTCTCAAGTGACTAAAACTAACGGTACATAAACCTAGGCAACTAGGCCTATGTAAGGGTGAACAAAGTAAAACTACAAATTATTACTAACCTTAAATATCTACATGATGGATCTCAGAGCTAAGACTGAGAAGTCAAACACAGACACAACACAATTCATACACTAAGCACACGCAATTGATGGCAAGCGTCTAGTTTACAAGTTGAAGATGATGTCCGAACAAGTAATTATAGTAAAATTCAACATCCATCATTAACAAACAATAACTTCAAACAGAGAATTGCTTACTCTATGGAATTGTTTGACAGCACTGTGCACGCTCAGCTGTTTGTCACTGTCAATGCAGTAGCTTACTCGTGTTTATTCCTGGTGTTGCCTAACAAGGTTATCTTTCCTCCTTATGGTCTAAGGACCATGTTATACGAGCGCTGATAGCGCCAAGTTGGTGTAAAACATTTTGTCATTTTGAAGTACCGTACACAATAATCACTTTGAAATAAACGATAACCACTAGAACCAGGACAAATTAGATATTTCTGACCTCTCTGGTCGCTGCGCTGCTAGTGTTGACAGCGCTCAGTATAACCGGGTTCAGCGTTGATAGTGCCGCGTCGTTAACACGTCGGACCACGGTGCTGGCGGTGCTCGGTTAACGCTGATTCACTTGTATAACATGGCCATTTACCCAATAAAGCGATGTTGAAAATGTGGTGCTATCAACGCTCCTATAACATGTATCTAACTATCCTAGGAAGGATGTCACCCAGAATGCTTATTGAAGAATGTCTGTAATAAGGCCTAAGCCTAGTCATTTTTAAAAAGTAAACTTTTTATAAAAAATATAAGTGTAAATACAAATATTTCTGTGTTGT
Source organism: Philaenus spumarius (assembly GCA_018207615.1). NCBI lineage: Eukaryota > Metazoa > Arthropoda > Insecta > Hemiptera > Aphrophoridae > Philaenus > Philaenus spumarius. The sequence continues at coordinate 61,662 of JAGFPH010006978.1, read as the reverse complement.
TATCAAAAGACAAATTTATATAAGTGAATACCACAATATAAATTTGGTGAGTGCTTAATTTTTCCTTAGTTATTTATTTGATAAGCTATATCTCATTTTATATGGTTTTTTTTACATGTAGCATCAAATTATAAAAAAGGTTATTAAAAGTTTGATATTTGATTTAGAAAGACAATTTTTTTTTATATATAGACAAATATATTTAAAATGAAATGATATAGCTTCCCACACATAAATTGTTCTTCCTTTCTTTTGTAAAGTCTCCCAAAAATCGTTTTTATTTTATTTTTATTATTATTATTTAGGAGGTGTGGGTTAAATTTTTTTTAATAATTATAAAAACTGTTTTATTATGTAATACATTTTATTTCTAATATTTTAAGACCTCATTCATAGCAATAGCATACTTATTAACAAAGTTATGAATTTTTTACCAAAACTCTGTAAAAAGCCTCTTAAGGCTCTGGTATTTTTCGACATATTTGTGGTAGTGATGTGTTTGTACAGATTTTGAAATTCCAATTTTTTGGTCCAGGGTTAAAAGGGTTAATTAAATTACAAAACGTTCATAATTGCTAAGATTCATATTTATTTAAAAGCTCATTTAAAACAGATGTTTCTTCTAAGCCTTTATGATTTAAGATCCTATTACATTTTAACAATTTTACATTCTATCTTTAAAGCAAGAGTACTAACCTCATTGGCAAAAGTTTTGTCTTTACCTCAAATGTCAGTTTTAGCACTGATAGGTGCTTTAGAAAACACTTGTAGTTCTAAAGCACAGGAAAGGAATATATGATAAAAATCTTTCACTGTTTCAGCCTGTCACTTAAGGACAACCTGTTACTTATGGAATTCACTTTCCGATTAAATGAAATTGATACGGTACCTAGGTAGTTTTGTCCAATTCACTGTATCTTTAAAGGAACATTATTTTAGGCATCATCAAGATGTGGACTAGCTTATGCCTAGGCATAGGCGGCTCTAGAAAAAAATTCCTGGGGGGCTAATTTAGTATGGACGCACCGGGAGGTCTGGTGAGTGTGGGATATATGGGTGTACAAATTTGTATAGTTAGGCACCTGGAAATCACATTTTCCGCCATTCTAGCACTGGACAATCAAGCAATTTGTGGTGACGAAAGAGTTGGAGCTTCCTGTTGTATTAAAATTTTCACCGAGTATCCTCTATGCCTTGTCCTGCTTGTTTGTGTTTTTATACTCTATTAAATTATAATTACAGTATATAGCACAGGAAACTCTTCCACAGCCTGAACAAAGGTTACGTTTGCACAGCCATTATCCAATAAAGGCATTATACAGAGTGTAAAAAAGTCCGTCCTCCCCCTTTAATTTTTTTTCTTGTTAAAACAAACAAATATCCTTCGGGAAACGATACTAACTTAACCCAAAGTATCTTTTGAAGCAATCGAAAACTTTGAGTGTCCCCTAAAAATGGGGGATTTTGGAGGCAACTCAAAATTTTTAAATGGGAAGTATTGTCATATGATATCTCATTTTAAAGGTCTATTTAAGACAAGGAAAATGACATAAAGAAAATAAAAATCGGACCACCCAAAACAAAATGCTGTTCAACATTTTAAGAGTGGAAGTTCCAAACTTTATAACTTATAAGTGCCAACAAATAAATTTTACAGGAAACACATAAAACAGAATACCTTGTACATAACAAATTTTTTTGTGTGTTTTTTATAAGACTCTGTAAAGAAGTGGTTATATTGTCTTGTTTCTGTTCAGCGTTATTAAAAAAAAATTAATTAAGAAAGTTCCATGTCCAAAGAAAATCGGACTAAAACATAAATACATAAAAAAGCTGAGTCATGTAGGGTTGCTTTTAAAGATCTTAGAGTTCTTAACTTCCGAGTATATATATATATTTGAGGTGATACTCTACTTTAAATTTAAATGTGATCATATCCAAAATAAAGATATACACAGTTATAGTACCAGGCAAGCTAATAATTATCGTGCTAGACAGCACAGACTAAATCTATACAGCAAACTTCCTGCACAAGCTGGTGCTAGACTGATAAATAAGCTCCCACAGAGCATTAAAAATTTGCAGCATTTTTTACCCTTTAAAAACAGCCTTAGACAGCTACTTTTGTCTAGATCTTTCTACTCTGTGGAGGAGTTCTGTGTACCGTAGCCTTGAAGTCATGGATGTGTTCTCCAATTTTAAATTAAATCTTGAAGTTTATGATTGTTTTAAATTGTTTATTATATGTTTTTTGTTCAAAATGAGATTGTTATAAAATGGTTGTAGATGTTGTAGGATTTATATTAATTATTCTATTTAAATTATGAACATTATATTTGTATCAAATATTGTAGTTGTTTATAATCTAATTTTTAGTTGAATTTTAAATGTTATTGCTTGTTCCCCATTTAATAGTCTTATCTTTGTGTTAATTGTACTGTGTTTTCATATTTTTATGTTAATTTATAGACGTAGCCTATGCAGGTATTATGTTTTCTGGCTTTAATAAAAAAAAAAACAAACAAAAACAACAAACTGTAGCCAGCCTTGAAATCATGGATGTATTCTCCAATTTTAAATTAAATGTTTAGTTGTAGTTTATATGATTGTTTTAAATTATTTGTTATATGTTTTTAATTGTTCAAAACGAGATTGGTATAAAATTGTTATATGTTGTAGTATTTAAATCAACTATTCTATTTAAATTATGAATATTATATTTTTGGTTTAATTTTAAATTTTATTGCTTGTTCCCCGCTTTAATAGTTACGATTTCTTATCTTTGTGTAATTGTGTTTTAAATTATTTGTTAACTTATATGTTTTTAATTGTTCAGGTGGTGATTGGTATAAAATTGTTATATGTTGTAGTATTTATACTAATTATTCTATTTGGATTATGAATATATATTTTTATCAATTATTTTAATATATAAAAATGTTAATTTATATTGGACGTAGCCTATGCATAAAAATGTCTTTTGGCTTTAATAAAAATGAAAAAAAAATGACATTACAGAATGAAGGTACAGTAAATTAAATATTCTAAAATTTATTTTGATGGGTTAGTTTTTGTTGTTCTAATTTATTATGTGGGACTCTTCCTCTGACGATGACTTCGTGTTGCACCATACCAAAGACGTTGATTATTCAGGGTTAGAACAAATGTGGATTTCATTAGTGTATATGAATTCGATGAAAGATTTCGAATGCCATCTATTAAAATGGAATCGATTCTTGCGGACATTGGACACAGACTTAGGCGTGAACCAGAAGAAGTGAGGCACTCTCTGAAAGAGTTATATTGTACACAGCTCTCTATTGGTTGGGTGATGGAGGTCAGTACCACGGAATAGGTGTTATGCATGGCATATCAAAAGCAAGTGTGTGTAGAGCATTGCATGAAGTTGTGAAGGCAGTAAACAGCATTCAATTTGCACAAGTTATTGACTGGCCAAGTGACATTTATGGTGTTGCATTAAGGTTTTCCCGAATAGCACAAATGCCTTTGGTTGAAGGATGTGTGGATGGAACACTTGTCAAAATAGATGCTCCTACAGAGAATAACAGCAGTATGCAGACAGACGTGGAGATCACTCCATAAATATTATGGCTGTGTGCGGACCCGACTGTAAATTTCATTACGTCAGTGCACGGAGGCCAGGAAGTCTGCACGATGCTCGAGTATACAGAAACAACATTACTTTCAAAGTGGTTGGAGACCTATTCTTGATTGCATAATACTAGCTGACTCAGGTTATCCGTTAAGAGAATGTTTGATTCCCCCAACTGACCTTGGATATTCCAACAGCTGTCATGCAGTTTAATCTACCAGGCGAGTTGTGGAGAACTCATTTGCACGGGCGCCGGGAGATAGGTGCAAGACGGTGCAGTTGCACCCCCCTGGCTCGAAAAATAAAGAAAAATTGACTCTAGAAAAACTAAATAACCACAAGTGCTTTTTACAAAATATTTTGTATTGAACCAAACAAATTAAGAGCAATCTTACGAATACCTAGATCTCAACGTTTATTTTTATGATACATAAAAACTTTTATTTTATTCATGATACATAAAAACTTTTATTTTATTCATGATACAAACAAAAACTTCAACCTTCTTGGTTTCTGTCCAAACTTATTGATTGCAAAATCAACTAGTTTATCATTCGCGTGCAATCGTTCTCTGCGATAGTATGTTATGTTCATGTTCTTAGGTCTGTTTCGTCAATATGTAAGTCAGTAGCGCCTCTATATCTGGGGCGTGTGGAATAGAGAGGGTTGTCACTAAGTAAGGTCTCTAGAATCAAAACTCACATAATCAAAAATTGACTAAATTGAGTTAGCATTGGACTCTTTTAGGATTTTTTCAACGAATCTGAATCTTGTTTTCTTCAAAACCAACAAAATCCCTGCAAAACAAGGCTTCTAAGTTTAGTGTTTGCGTTAAAATTCACATAATCCATTATATAATGTCAGTTTTGTAAAACACAATCTATCGACCAATGAAAAGGCAGCATTTAATTCACATGGCATGTCTTTTTTAGAATACCATCTTAACTATTGCAATGTTCTCTATTTTGTCAACTAGTAATCTTTCCACATTTGCCTTTTTTGTTAGTGTGTTAAGTTTATTTTGTAACGGATCTGCAAGTGATTAAATAGTTAATATTTAGAGTCAAAACTAAACTATCAAAAATCTCCATTTTGTTTCAAAACTAACGTAATCGATTAAAGTAATAATCAAAACTAACAAAATACAAAATTAAGAGTCAAAATGCACACAATCCTACTCACTATTTTTTTTTCTATTCCTAGAAAACACGCCAAAAAGTAATTTATCGGTTTTGTATGCCTCATTTTCATCTAATAGAAACCTCACATTTCTTTTAATGAACATGTACGGTAATGTAAATTTATCGTTTTTTGGCCCTCATGAAAAGTAACTTTTTGGATTATATGAGTTTTGAAACCTCATTAGAGGACCTTTCAATCTTGAAAAACTTGAAAGGTTCCTTGTGATATTATGATGGTTTAAAACACGTTTTAAGAGGTTTATTTTTTGAAAATTCCCCGAACTCCCCCGTTTTCTGAGGGAGGGGGGGTATTCCAGACCCCGGTGTTTTTGCACCTCCCTGTATTCAAACCTCCCGGCGCCTATGCTCATTTGGAGTTTAAACAAGAAATTTCCATGCCTTAATCATTTCAGGGTAAATCCATTTTTTGGTTGTGAAATTATTAAGTGTTGTTTCACTCTATGCAACATTGCAGGGACTGAAGAAGATGCAGAACTTGACCTGCAACCCAAAGATCTTGAGGAGAGAGGTGAGGATTCCGTTAGAGCCGATCCAAATCCTGCTGGTGAGAGACGACTTCAAGCATTGATAGATTTCTTCCGATAACCTGTCAAGATAAATTCAGTTTAGCCTGAGTAGGCAATGTTGGAAAATATAATAAATTTTGTTTGACTGAGGTTGTTTATTTGTACCCTACAACTATGCTCAATGGTGTAAATCACCAAATATATACCGTATATATTTTTTCTCATAATTTCTTATTAAAGTGTAGTCTTATTAACTCACTGGATACTCATGGAAATCCTCAATGTGACCTTGACAATTTTGTTGGTAAGCAAAATGTAACATAATATAAAATATAGGCTACGTAACATGATGAAAGAAAGGATACCCTATATCATGAAATTTATTACAAAAATTAGTGCTTTATTTTACGTTTTTAAATATAGTTAGGTATTTATTATATTACTGTATGTATACAAAACAATGCAAATTAATTTTCTTAAGAGCTGATTACTTTTCAACTTCATCTTGCACGAAAGTATCTGCTCCTAATAATACTAGTTCCATTAGAAAATCATAGGTGAATTTTGATAGGGGTAACCCCAACTCTATTTCCATCTTTAAAATTTTCAAGCTTTTCACATAAGACTCCTTTTCCATTATTTCCACAGCTAGTTTTAGTTTTTTCTCCTCATTTTGCATTCTTCTTCTGCTGAGGGTACCGGTTTTGTTTGCTTGTTATGTTTTTGGGTGGTAACAGTAGCAAATGATGTAGGCCTACTTGGTACATTACGCATAACATCCAAAACTAAGTTATAATTTAGTTGTAGCTCATGTGTCACTGAAGATGACGACTTTGTCGTTGAAACGGGTTTGACGAATAAACGTATTTTTGATGAGAATTGTGTTCATTTTTAATTTTACTCTTAGAAAAAGTATTATTGTTGATTCAATATTGCTGATAATGTGATAATTTAAGATTATAAATAAATAATTATTCTATTACGTAGAATGGTATACTATATTTTGAAGTTTATAACATACATCTGGCGTTCAAACAAATAAATATTGTATTGGGCTAAATTTGTTTCATTTAGGTATGTAAACAAATATTTGACATAAAAGGAGGTAAATTTGGTATGAGCTTACAGTAATTTATTAATTAATACCTGAGTTGACTCAATTTTGAGAAAAAATGTTCATACCGATCACATAAATCATGTTCTTTCTGAATTATTTGAAACAATAATTTTGTTCTTATATTGTTTACCTACCGACACTACATAGATGTTGTAGTCCATTTCAAATGTCTAGAAAACATGACAACATTGCACAACGCAAGAAGGCAGTAGGCTCAGCTGATCACTAATGATCCCAGCTGTCTGTCATCTGATAAAACTTTTGTGTTATCCAATTGTACAGTTACTTTTTGTTCTTTTGTTGGTTAATTTAGTGAGTAGTCAACCATTATAAATATATATTTTTGAAATGTCGGTTTGATTTTTTGAAAAGTGATTATATTTAAAAAACTTTACAAACTATGAAGTTATGGCCTTGTAAATTATTATTCTTGTGAAAGTGAATTTCAGATTGTTGACAAAAGCTTAAATATATAAAATAGAATTAGGCATAGTCCTAGTTATGGAAGATAGTGTTGGTAAGTGACAGCTTTATTTTTCAAATATTTGTTGAATATTCAGTTCAGTAACACATCAAGAACAATCGTACATTTTGCCTTTCATCCTAGAATTCCAACTTGAGAAATAAATTAGAGAAAATAGTCTTTGCTTAAAATAATGCACTTAGTTTCTTGCCTTCCATAGTTTAAAAAACTTATTGTAGCCTATATAGACTCAAACTTAATTGTTGCATTAAAATTTAGAAAGTATTTGTAGTTCAAACTTAAGTACAGTATCTCAGTTAGGCCAATAAAAGAAAACCTTTAAAATAAAAACTGCTTCGTAAGTTTATCAATGCAGACCTATCTTTTTAACAATCACCTTCCTTATATTATCATCTCAGATGACAACCTTTTTTTTAGAAAAGGAGTAGGCTATTTTCACTGTTTGAACATTAAACTATGGGTCCAAACGGGAAATGTTCATTCCACAACACTGTGTAAGTATTCCCCGGTAACTGTACAACTATTTTTTAGGAAATAGAGTAGTGCTGCCAATCTAAGCACCTTCTATTGAATGCGGGTAACTAAAGACTATAAGTTAGAACTACAGGCTGTTTCTTTTTTAATGCTTGCATTTCTTTTACTAACTCATATAGCCTATGTTCACAAAGTAGAAACATACTGTAACTAGAGACTGTAAATTAGAACTTCAGGCTTTGTTTTTTCTTGCGTATACGTTGGCACCTCTACCGCAATATGGCGTAGGGTCGTAATATAAACTTTCGCCACTCCTTTTCTATACGATTAATTTTGTATATCGTTGTATTATATTTGTGACAAGTCAACCAATAAAAGACGAATGTGTATACGTTATGAAAAAGAGTCCTGAGCGAAGCGAGATTAATTTAAGGATAGGTAAAGAATTAATTTAATAGGCTTAAATCCTGAGAATATATTTGTGACATGTTAGTATAGCGAAAAACAAAAATGTGTATACGTCATGAAAAGACATGAGCAAAGTGCGGTTAGTTTAACGATAATTATGAATTTTATATTCCATTATAAATAAATTGTATATACCCTATCGTTTGAATATATTTGTGAAAAGTTAGCATAATGATAAATGAATGTCTATAGGCCTACATAATAATACAAGTGAAGGGATATGAGTGAAGGGAGGTTAGTTTGGTAAATATATCTTAATACAAATTAATTTTATTGGCTTGTATATGGAATTATAGAAGTTTTAGGATAGTCAGGAAGAGTGGAAACTATGGGCCTAGGGTTACTTGTAACTATATTTTATTTTCTCTTCACTATTTAGTCTTCAGGCTATTTTAATATCTTCCTTAATAGCCACTGAATACTTAAATATGTTACTTGTTACAAAATGATAGGCCTACTTTATTTTCTCTATAATTTTTATGTAGGCCTATTTTTTCCAATCTTTTCTGATACCTTATTTTTCGTTTGTAGTACGGTACGTGTAATTGATTTTGAATTTTATAAACTCAACAACAAAACAATGAATAAACAAACAAGATTTCAGATTATTTTAACATTTTTAGGGTAGATTGAATCAAGGTACGCATGCATATATTATGTTTGTGTAGAGGTATGGAAATGGAGGAAATTTAAGTTAGTTTATGAAACATAGTAATTGTTTTAAGCACCTAATAAGAGTGATTTTAACTGGAAAGTGAATATGTTACAAGTTCATAATGCAAGAATCACAAATAATTATAAATTAGTTTTGAGGAATAGGCCTATAAATCAACACAACAAGAAGTTAACCTATTATAATGTGTGTTAATATTATAACTGCCATGTTGTATACTATAAGAAATGGTCTTATTTATCAGATTGTTTGTACAGTAAATTATGCATATTCTGTACATGAATTAATTCAGAACTTTAAAGAAGATACTTTTAGTAAAATAAATTTAAAAAACACAACTCATTGAATACTTTTCTTTAAAAATGTCAATGAGATTAGCCTAATCGAGTATGATTAAGAATGATAACTACTAACCTAATAAAATTAAATAAATAAAAAATACATTCCTTTCAAAAGATGTTTTGTTGTAAATGATAGCTTTTGACCCATGGGTTAGTTGACCCGTATATATGAAAAATGTTTCTCTTCAACCCAGAAAAAAATTATATTTAACTTTTTTTTATTATTTTGAAATGTATTTTAACCCTAGAACACTAGCGTACTGTTGTAGTCTGTTATTACTAGAGCCACGTAAATTTTACGTGTTCTTGTGGTTTTTTTTTTAACTGTACTATTTAAAGTAATTAGGTGTTTATAAAACCTTTAACATGTATTTATAACATGTACTTGTTGAAAATTATATAAATAATATTATATTTTAATTTTGTTATAAATAAAACAAAGAGATTATTATTTAAAAAAATTTAAATGGATGTAAAATATAATTAAATTGAAAGTATATATTATTATTATATATATATATATATTAGTCGTTATACTCTATTTTATTATGTGTTATATCTAACTATGTGATTTAGAATTTGCATAAATGCTACTATTTAAATAAAACATTTTGAATAGAAACGGTGTTGTATTTTTCAAATTATGCTGGATACAAAATTAACAAAATGAAATCAAGAGTTTTCAATCCCCTGGTAAATGTTCTAACACTCAGGGCATTTATGTTGTTGGTGCTCTCGACATATTGCTTTACCGCATCCACAGTATGTTGTCGTCATTCTTTTTTTCTTCCAATCGCAGAACTTGCAGTAGGTTCGTGGACCTTGCTGGTCAACTCCCTCTACTCTTTGCTTTGGTAATGCCAGAACCTTTTCAATACTGCGTTTCAAGTCATTAGCCATGTTAGGTTGAGCAAACCTCACCAGTTGACACCTGCGAGTCAGCTGTTCATGAAGCTGTATCATGAAATGGTGACGTGATAGTGCTTTAGCAGTATTACCACTTTTCTGATAGAAGTTATGTACATATATAACATAAGCATTGATGGCTGCGATGTTGATCATGTTATAAAAATAACAAAGAGGCCATCGTTTCGTCTTCCTCCCACAGTTTGCGCTGTTGCACATTTGATCGAAAGAATCGACCCCACCTGAAAATAATGAAAATAATTATTATTCTAGCAATACAATATATCAAATAAAACAAAACTATATATCTCTGTGGAATAAAACTGAAAACAGTTCCAAGTATAATGGTCAGCAAAACTAAAAAAAAACAAATAGACTTTTTAGAGTCCAGATTTTAAAAATTAAATATCTTACCTTTTGTGGCGTTGTAAGTCATGATCATTTCCGGTTTCTTAGTGTTGGCATTCATTGATGCGTCCTGGTGCATTGTCGATATCAAGCTGACGACCTTGTTCTTTTTTGTCTTGTACGACACTGCAGTAAGGTCTTCATGAAAAAGAAACATGCTGCTCCCAACTCCACGATCTTTGTACTTAGTATCCTTGAATTCTGGAGGAAGTTCTCTTTTGTTTTTCTTTATGGTTCCTAGAGTTGTAAGATTACATTCTTTCAGTAGGTGCTGTGACAATGGAACACTCATAAACCAATTGTCCATCGTGATGTTTCGATTGCTTCCAGAAACAGTTCCAGCAACAAGTTTTTCTACAAAAACATCAGCAATTGGCTTTTTCGTCTTGATGGATTGTTTCCCCAAGTATGGAATGGCATTTACCAGATATTTGGTGCCGTTGTCACAAAGCATGATAATTTTGATTCCATACCGGTTTGGTTTGCTGGGAATATACATTCTGAAGGGACACTTCCCTCTAAATCCTACCAATTGTTCGTCAATGGTAAGATACGAACTTGGTTTGTAATTCATTTTACAGTTTTCAATCATTATCTCCCAAATTTCTGAGATGGCTGCCAACTTGGTTTCTTTTTTTCGTTCCTCCCTGGTGTTTTTATCATCGAACCTCAAACATGCCAGAAGGAAAGTAAATCGTCGCTCAGACATCGTTGCATGATATCTGTCACCAGATAAAGTGGTGTCAAACATTGTTCTTGTTGGTAAGTGATTGTCTTTGAGGATTGCAGACAACAATAGCAATCCTAAAAGAGCGTCAAGTTCATCTTGGTCCACATCTTTCATTGTCCCATCGTTGCATTTTGTGTATGCTCTTCTCTTTAGTTCAATTTCTTCGTTTGTATGTACAATAATTTTTTGCAACAGATCTTCAGTAAAGAATGTTTTGAAACATTCAATAGGCGTGGATGCATTTCTTGCGTTAGCAGTAGGCCCTGGCCTAATATGTACAACATTTCTAGCTGGCGTTTTTCCTTTGTTAATGGGTTCAATATTGGTGCTCCACACAAAATCTTCTTTTCCTGTCAGTGTGTCCTTCCCTATTAAGATATCAGTATCAGGAACAATTAATTTTCCTGCTTCGGTATCATCACTGATTTTTTTCTTTTTACCTTTAGGCTTATTTACATTGTTTGGATTATTTACATTATTTACATCGTTTGGATTATTTACATTATTTACAACCTTCTTCTGTACCTTTTGCTTCTTCTTAGGTTGTTCATTCTGTTCATTGCATTCAATAATTTTGATAGGTCTAGCAATTCTCCTGTCCTCGTCTTCACCCTCGTCTTCTTCACTAGACAATTCATCACCAGGAAAATATTCCGGATCTAAATCACTGTCATACTCATCACTTTGAGGCTCTTCATATTCCAGTTCATCTTCATCACTTATATTGCCCTCACTAAGCTCGTCATCCAACGTTTTATCTATAAGATCGTGTGATAGCGCTCTTTTTTCACTCATTGTGTCTGCAAAAAAAAGAAGGTTACTAGAACTGAGAAGTAATTTTTATGTTACAAATTAGTTTAGTAAATAAAAGCACATTGCTTTTGAGCAAATAATTTGTAACATAAAAAAGTTCTATTGTACTAACTGTCCGGTAAAAAAAATACATTTTATAAAATGTAAAACAGTGCCTATAATAAAAGGTATAATAATTAATTTTAGAACATTTATCAATAGCACTACGTAATTATAACGTGTAATCCACCACCATGTAACACTAGAGATACGTAACATTTACGTATAGAATATTACATGTATTACTAGAGCCACGTAAAAAATACGTGTGAGAAAAAAGAATAAACTTACCAGCCAGACAAACGAGCACAGATCTATGTAACAACAACGCCGTCTCAAGGGCGACTGACGGAGTGAAGCACTGCTGGAAGACGGAGCGCCTTGAGCGGAGGTAGTGGGGGCAAACTCACAAAATGGCGACGGCACACGTAAAAATTACGGACGCTAGTGTTCTAGGGTTAAAAATAAACAATTTGTATGCATAAAACTATGTACTTGCTACTAGGTTTTTTAATCACTGAATAAGAATTTTGAGACAAAAGTAATAACCCAAAGTGAAGATCTTAAAATGTTGGTTTTGACTATTTTTGTAAGTAAAGGGTATGTAGGCCTAACTGAGGAGATAAGTTAAATGGTTGAAAATAAAACGGTGTAAGTTTACTATTAGAAAAAAGAATTTTGTTAAAAAACATAAAATTTATGACAGTTTATCGGATATTATTAATTTTGTAATTTTTATACCTAATAGGCCTACAATAATAATGCATATCTCATCTACAGTTTCAGTTAGTTCTTGATATCGACTTGAAACTCACCATATAAGTTCAAAAAATTGTAATAAACGTCTACTAGCGTTTCAAGTTGATAACTTGAAAGTTGCGCTAATTTCAGCTTCTTTGTAGCGGGCATTGCTTTTGGCACCTATCAAATAACAATACGATGTACCGTACACGATTATCAACTGTTCCTTATTATAATTTGTTTAAGATTTCAATTTTAAACTAGACCGCACATGTATCTACATTTTTTAACTCTATGCCAAGTTTTAAGACAGTATATTGAAAATTGTTTGATTCTGGAGCATTAAATCAAATGATAGAGGCGGTGGCTGCTTGTGCTTCCACCTGCAAATTATGCTTAAAGTGTCTTCAGAAGGGTCAATTTTAAATTTATCGCTGAACTACTTGGCAGGTTTTGTTAAGGACACTTATAATAATATCAACATTTACAGGGAGTTTGTTTTTTCAAAGAAATTCTTGAAACAGGAGCTAGGCCCGTATAAAAAGAAATAAACAATTTTTGTATTTTGCCAAAAGAAGTCAACAAAGTGTTGCTTAATAGTTTGTAATTTTAACAATTTTTAAAATAATAACTCACAATTCTAGATGCGTTATTATCTATGTACCTACTTTCAAAGTCTATAAAAAGTTTTAAGATGATAGATATATAGGCCTATTAAACAATATTTAAACTACAGCTTAAAATCTGATGATTGAGGTAGGTAGTTAATTTTTTTAATGTGTGCACAAAATATTTTTTAAACAGCTTTCACTGATATTGCCTATTTAACTGACAAAATTAGGCTAGTACATTTACATCAACATCCAGGGAATTTTACCTATTTTTTTGTGAAAAAATTATTAGTCTTATTCATTTTGGAACCCTAACAAATGGGCCTAATTCCCAACCCTAACAGTTTTAAAATAAAACTAGTGAAAATATAATATACCGTACTAATTACTATAGGGGTCCGCCCCCCCCTGCTCGCTCTGCTCACCAACCTCCAAGGTAACTCCCTGCAAAGCTGCTCGCTCCTATCTACCTTGCGAGGGAGGAAACCCATTTCCTTGGTTGTGGCAGCCAACTCAAACAAATTTCTATAATTTTTTTAAAGTGATTATCATTCTTTTAGCGTCATTATAACCCAAAGACTTGTCAACATATGCATATGACCTTTTGTGTTAAGTAGGCCTACTACGTAGTTAAATTAAGTTAATCAAGAAAAGTGATATTGTAGACGAAGTACATGCTTCAGTTAATTACCAGTTATGACCAATTGGGTATCTGTTTTGTATCCTTGCATATAACACACTTTTGTTTGTAATTTATTTTGCAGGTATAACCAAGTAAAACATTAAAACTTTCTTTTAATAGATTTTATTCATTATAGTTTCTGTGGAAGGAAAATGCAATGTTATACAGTGTCTTGTTTATCCTGCGGTAAGAAAGACATGATTATTTTGTGTTAGGGGGTTTATTAATAATATTGTTTAGTTAGATTACCTTTTAGTTTTAAGCTTTGTGATAGGTTTTTTTGTGGCATTATACTTTTAGGCGGGTAATTGAAGAATTATTGGCTGCTGAACAGAGTAGGTATTTTAATTAACTTTGAAATATTCTCTTTATCCATTAAGAATGTGTTATAACATTGGGAAGTAACAAATAGTTTAGAACTGTTTTGCCACGGTTATTTAATTTATTTTGAGTTATTCTAAACGGATTATCTAGATTTTAAACCTGTGTTGTGCTTAGTTCCCCCAAAACATGTTAACAAGTGTGACGGATTTCAACAAGCCGTAAATAACATCTTAAACTTTCTTACTCTAACAGAAGAAAGCAAAAAACGGCAGTGGTGGAAATAAACACAAATAAAACAAAGCGGCTATTTAGTTACCTGGCCAGCATAATAGACATAAACGGTAGTACAGATTAGGAAAATAGAATTTAGAATACAATAAACCAGAAAACTTTGGAATATTTACAGAAATCTAGTATTCCATAGTGTAGGCTACTTACTTAATGCTAAGGATACCTGTTTAATACTAATGTTAAATTGATCCTAGTTGATGGGTGAAAAAGTTATAAAGAATACAGTAAAACTCCAGTTATCCAAATCAATCGGGACCGGACCCCATTCGGATAATCAAAAATTCGGTTAATTGGATTTTTTCCGAAAAAGGGTCTATTCAACCCTTTCCGGGACTGGCTTCACGTCTACGCGACTGGAGTAAACTATCCGCAAATACTACGGTCGCGTATACACGTTTTATAACTTTAACGTTTGAGTACTATCATCGCGTTAACGCGACTAATATGATTCTTTTACTGGCATTTATTACAATCTATTAGCTTTAAAATGAACTATTTCAACTATCGATAGGAGGTACTAGCTAACAATAGAAAATAGAGAGAATAAAATCATTATTATATTTACCTTCGTATTTCCGTCGTATGACTTCTTTTTATATTATTGCAACGCGTTTCGGAATCTATGTTCCATCGTCTGGCTTCTCTGAAGATCAGGTCGTCATATATTACATTAAAAACATTTCACAAACACAAACACACATGTCATTTAACAAAAACATATATAAAGCGAGGAATCGGTGCGCACCGTTGGAAGGTTGACCAACTACTGAACTGTTGATTCAAGTAATCTTATTGTCAACGCTTATCGCAGTATCATAAAGCCTATTGGATTTGAAGTTCAGCTGGTCATTTACTAGTTCATCTTTTAATTTAAATGCCTTGTATATTTCGTATTCCTCAGCGGCGTCCATGTATGTGCCTTTATTGCATACAATTAAAGGTTTAAAATTTTTATCAAAACTCGAATACGTGTGGGTCATTGTCCATTATGTGACGGGCAAAATTTGATTTTATGTGGAGTGTCCTTTTTGGCAGGTGTTCCTTGTATCTCTGTATAAAAGGTCTTCCCGTTTGTCCTATGTAATATTGTTCGCAATCATTACAATTAATCCTGTAGATGCCGGTCTTATCTTCGAGAGGTGTCATTATTCTGGGTTGCAATATTCTTTTAATACTATTCTCTGTTTTATAGGCCAATGTGACATTCAGTTTTCCAAACACATTATTCAATATTTTAGGGAGTCCTCTACCATATTTGGCTGGGATATATTTATTTTTATTAGTTTTCCTCCGAAGTGGATTTCTGTTTTTATGCTTTTTTATAATATTGTCTACAATCATTGTGTTGTAACCGTTTGCCGAGGCTATATATTTGATGGTGTTAAGTTCATCTTGGTAATCTTCTGTACTGAGTGGAACGGATAAAAGTCTATGCACCATACTATTATAGGCAGCTAACTTTTGTTTGGTAGGATGATGTGAACTGGAATGAATGGTAATGTCTGTTGTGGTAGGTTTACGGTAGATTTTGAATTTAAACGTGTTGCATAATCTAGTTACTGTGAGGTCCAAAAAATTTATTCTATTATTGTTTTCTGTTTCTAAAGTGAATTGTATTTTATTATTAATACTGTTCATGTAGTTTTTTAAATTCGCTAACAGTCGCATATTTCCGTCGATGATCATAAAGGTATCGTCCACATAACGTGCATAATATATGATGTTTTTCTTAAATTTGTTCAAACCCAAGAAGGCACACGACGGAAATACGAAGGTAAATATAATAATTTTTACTTTAAGTAGTGACTTGGATACTGATACACAATGTTCAAATAAAATCATGTTGCCAGACCGTGTTTACTAGGTTTTGTCGAAGCCTATTGTGAAAAATTTATTAGGAATATATGCTTTATCCAAAAATAAAATTTGATTATAACAAATTGTAGAGAGTAAATCATAGAATTGAACTGTATACTTGAACATTTTAAAATAACCTTATTTTATAAATATAATTAATTTTGTTTCATTAAATTACGAGTAAAACAAAGCCAGACGCATTGTCTCATATTTGAAATAACCTAGTCTAAGCATTAATTAGGATTTAGAGTATGTTACTCAAGAAAAAGTTAATTAATTACTGTATGTATGTTGAAAATGGGAGAACAAAACTACCGGTACTGTATTTTTTAAATAAAAAGAGCCTTTAATTAACTAAATGAAAAGGTAACACTTTTACATGTTAAGCGTATGTACATAAATGAATGTCATTGGTTGCTGAACATATCGGTCAAATCACAGTACGTTTCCGTCTTAATTTTTTTCCCTGAAATTCTGAAAGCGGTTCGGATAATCAGCGATTTGGATAGTTGGAGTTTTACTGTACCACCAAACAATTGCAGTAGTTCGTGAACAGGTGTTCACATAGGTTGTTGCAAGCCTTTTGACCGCACCAAATAATCAGTCAAGAGAGAGTTGAAAAGAGGATTCAAATTGCTGGGCATATCCTCAAAAGGCCTAATAATTAACATTGTTAGTAGTTCACTTTAGTGGAACAATTTGTGAGTCCCCCGAAGAGGAATAGATCACGTTCTTGATGAAGCAGTTTCATATGAAATGTCCTGGGAAAAGATAAAGAACTTGGCTTGAAACAGGATTAGATGAAAGTGTTTTGTAGAATCACTATGTTCTGCAACAAGCAATTCAACCTTTCTGATTATATTATTAAAGTCTATGATTACTCGAATAACACCTATTGGTATAATTATTTCATGTACATATTTTATGAATTTACTTTTAAATCTGTTATTTTCAATTTTACATTTTTAAGGTTATTGTTATAGAATTGTTCAGGAATTACACTTACAGCTGCTCCGCTGTCTACCTCAAGGATTAAAGGTTTATTTCGAACTTTTAACTACCATTTTTATAGAATCAACTCTGATTCTTTTAAATTTAACCCCATTTATACTATCTTTGTTTTCATTTTCCAAAGCAAAAAAATTGGCTATGTTATTTACAGTTTGATTGAAAAAAAAAATTCTCCAGTACACAGTCCACAAGACATAATTGTTTGAGAGCAGTGATTACTACTCGGGTTGGAAACTGTTTAATGGGTTGCCAGGTTTCTTAAAGGACATAAGTTTAAAAGAAGTCTTGTAAGTTACCTGGTCCAGTAAGCATTTTATATATGTACAATTGTATTGTTTGATTTAAAGACTTAACAGAATGTTTTTATTTTGCATTATGTTTTATATTTTATAGTAATACAGAGTGGGACAAAAGATAAGATCGGTTTTGAAGGGCTGTAGAGAAAAAACTACTCAACTTAAAGAAATAAAACTTTTTTTATTCGAATCAGTAGGTATATCCGTTTTTTACATTAAGTTTTGAAAATTACATCAGAAAAATGGTGGCCTTCAGCAGCGATGCACTGATGAAGCCGATTTCGTAAGTTTTCCACTGCTTTTCGACACATTCCAATAGGTCCCTGATTCTCATCTTGAGCTCTTCAAGAGTGTGTGGTCGATGTTTAAATACTTTTACTTTTAAGTAGTCCCACAGAAAAAATTGCAAATGCTCAAAACGGGAGAGCATATCAGAGAGACCAGTCGCTCGGGGAACCTTTGCCAAAGTTTAACCATTGAAACACGAGCTGTATGATCTTGAAGAATCGCACTGCAGTCACAGTTATGGTTCGGTCATCCTCCTAAAAAAAATAGTGCCCAATGACCCCAAATTGAGATATGGCGCAAAAAACAGTCACTTTAGGAGAGTGGAGCGGTCTCTCGTAAGGTTGTCTTGGATTTTCAGCAGCCCAATGCAGAAATTAATGTTAAAGTGCAACATGGGCGGATCCAGTCGGATATCAAGGAGGGGGCTGTCTCCTATCCGGGGGAGGGTATAGAATATTTTTTTGGCATACAGTGCTTGAAAACGTATTTTAGACTATTTCACGAGCACCCATTTTTAATAGCAATTAAGGATTATAAGCTTTGCCCAAAAATGAAATTTTATTTTAACAAATTGTAGAGAATAAATCATAAAATTGAACTGTAAATTATACTTGAAAATTTTAAATAGCCTTATTCTAAAAACTTATTTAACTAAATTAGAACAACTATACAAAATTCTCACAAATGTTTAGTAATCAGTTCCAGTCAGACGGGAAAAGGTAATGGCTAACGCGCCTGGGGTGTTGAAAATTTATATATTTCACGGAAATACCCGAATGGCTTCGGAATTCTAAACCAGGTTTTCCTTGTATCAAACGAAAATATAGAACTTGCACTTCAAATCGATATAAAAATCATTATACGAATGTATGGATTTGTATTATTAGATACATCGATTGCAAAATGTGCTTTCTCATATTTTTAAAAACTATCCAATTGCAAGGGTTTACAGAAAACTTCATATCTAAGAAACTGTAACAGTGACGAATGATTAGAAGTTTGTGGTAGAAAGTTCAAATCTTGACGAATCCAATAGTGCCCTTATCTTCTTCTCAAAACAAGTCTGTCTAACGGTTATGTGCCAAAAGTGACGAGTTTGAGTCATTTCCTTGTGCTTTCTAGCGCGGCATCAATTGATTTACAATTTTACAACGATAATTACATATGTAAATATACGTTTTTGAAGAACTTTGTAAATACAAAAATTAAATCATTTCCTTTCCAATGGTTTTTGTTTTATTGATATTGGATAATATTTAGTGGGTGAGATATTCGATACAAGTTGTCGAATTCAATTGAGTTCAATTCAGTTGTATTCAATTGAGCAGTCTGCCACTTAGACGATTAAACAAAACAAAAATATAATAACCCAAAGTAGGGGGCTGCAGCCCCCTGGATCCGTCAATGTAGTGCAATCGGAAAGCCTTCTGCGTGGTGATCACAGAGCGGCCATTTTCGAAAAAAGTGCTCACTGCAAATCCACGATGCTCCTCAGACCAAACCATGCTGCCCTCTGACAAAAGGACAATGTAACGATCACAATGAGACCCCTCCCCCCACCCCCCCCCCCCCCCCTACTGGCCAACACTTGGCTCTTGCCCCACATTGTATTAACAATTCTAATATATCCGGCAGCCTTGATTCATCTAATGTATACAAAATAGAGGATAATAAAGAATAAAGTGTCCCTGCTCTACTCTACTGACAGAAAGTACTTCTTACAATTCAACATTATGAAAACCAAGTTTTTTTTATTATCTTGGTTTATTTTGCAAAATATATATGGAAATATTTTACAGATTAAATAAGTAAAACATATACTTTATAAGTTCGGCAATACTTTGTATCAACTTTATAAATGCTTTGTAACAGAAGTTAT
>JAGFPH010006978.1:20000-41808 GCA_018207615.1 Philaenus spumarius | reverse complement strand
CAAGTGACATGGTCACCGCACAATGGACCCAGTTCTCTGCTTGTGCTTCAAGTGACATGTCTTATGAATTAGAGAAACTTGTAATTGATTTAGATTCCGCGTCTAATTCGGAGTTTCAAAATGTAGTTTTATTGTATTATTTAAGTAAAACACGAAGTACAAGAGAGAATGTAAAAGTGAGTATTTGAAATGAAGAGAGACCCAAGGTTAGTTTTCGTTGTGTAAATTCTCCTAATAGTTGGCATGCGAAGCGCGCAATGTATTGGGTATTGAAAATACTACTAATCGCACGCAATGCACTGTGTATAAAAAATTCTCCCAATACGGGGGTTGGCGTGCGAAACACGCAATGCTCTGTGTATTGAAAACTCCCCCAATAGGAGGGTTGGCGTGCAAAGCACGCAATGCACTGTGTATTGAAAACTCCCCCAATAGGGAGGTTGGCGTGCGAAGCACGCAATGCATTGTGTATTGAGTTTTCGTTGTCGTTCCTGACAAAGTCTTTACTTAAATTTCCTCTCATATACTCAGGGTATGTTGTATCGTACAATACAGAATGGTCTTGAACAAGTCGGATTAGGTGTTCCATGATTTGTAGACTCACTCAACTACAAACGCAGTCACGACAGAGGATACAGGAAAACTGTATTTCTACCACAACCAAACGGAGGTGCGGCAGAGTTATTCCTCTGCTGGACTGCGCTCTGTTCAATGTGCGGTACCTTATTTGAAACGCATGATTTGTAGACTCACTCAACTACAAACGCAGTCACGACAGAGTATACAGGAAAACTGTATTTCTACCACAACCAAACGGAGGTGCGGCAGAGTTATTCCTCTGCTGGACTGCGCTCTGTTCAATGTGCGGTACCTTATTTGAAACACATGATTTGTAGACTCACTCAACTACAAACGCAGTCACGACAGAGGACACAGGAAAACTGTATTTCTACCACAACCAAACGGAGGTGCGGCAGAGTTATTCCTCTGCTGGACTGCGCTCTGTTCAATGTGCGGTACCTTATTTGAAACGCATGATTTGTAGACTCACTCAACTACAAACGCAGTCACGACAGAGGACACAGGAAAACTGTATTTCTACCACAACCAAACGGAGGTGCGGCAGAGTTATTCCTCTGCTGGACTGCGCTCTGTTCAATGTGCGGTACCTTATTTGAAACACATGATTTGTAGACTCACTCAACTACAAACGCAGTCACGACAGAGGATACAGGAAAACTGTATTTCTACCACAACCAAACGGAGGTGCGGCAGAGTTATTCCTCTGCTGGACTGCGCTCTGTTCAATGTGCGGTACCTTATTTGAAACGCATGATTTGCCACTGCCTGTACTGCTTCTACCCTGCGCTCAATGTTTGGTATCCTTTATGTTTGTATCGGAGACGTGTACAAAGTACAGTCTGTTATGGCTTCACTAGTCATGCAGTCAGTATATGGACAAGATTTTCTTTATAGGCTACTTTTTCATTTTATAATTTACTTATGAGGACTATTCAATATACAGGATGTCCCCCGTAAGTAAAGTGCCAAAATTTTGGGAAATGGTTCTATAGGTAAAAATCAAGAATAAAATATTTTCCGAAAACGCTTCATTTTCCAGATATTCGCCATTTCGTTTCTTTTACAAAATAATTCATATCTATAGAATGGTTTGACCGATTTAGTTCAAACTGGGCATGAACTTTAACCTAACGATAATCTATTTTAAGAAAATTTAAGCGATTATATCCAATCATGCATTTAAAAATGACGGCTATTTTCAAATTTCAAACCTTCATGGCCAGTTTGAACTAAATCGGTCAAATAGTTTTCTAGATATGAGTTATTTTGTAAAAGAAACAAAATGGCGGATATCAGGAAAACTAAGCGTTTTTGGGAAAATCTTATTCTTGATTTTCTCTTCATTTTTTGATCCATAGAACCGTTTCGCGAAGTTTGGCACTTTACTTACGGGTGTAATATATGTGAGTTTCAGGGGTTCTAATTAAGTAAACAGGGGTCGTAAAGGGAGTAGCTATGTAAAATTTGGATGATTTAGCCTATTTTAAAACATTGTATTTTATAAAGAAATAATAAACATAGAAATTCAAAGGGGGAATGCAGACAAGTTTAATTTCATAATATTTTAGTCATGAAAAAGTAATTATAATATAATAAATCATAAGTAAAAGATATAAAGAACTTAGATATGTTTTTTCAAAATAAAGGGAACACGTCACAAAATCATAGCCTCTACAACGGGTGTACTTCAGAAAGGAACAAGACTTTAGCCTCGGAACGGGTGTAATTTTCAGAGCTTACGTGCAGTTTATAACATCAGAAAAATCAGGATTGGTTGAAAGGGACCACGTGACATGACGTCATCGTCACATGAAGCAGTTGGCCGATGCTATGCTTCTTTCTTACTTGTAGCTGAGACTTCATAGAGTACGGACCTGTTGGTCGTTTGGTGGTGAAATGATTTCACAAGTATAAGTTTCTGCGGTCTTTAGAGTTTAAACACCGTTGAAGTATGTTCAAAAGTTAGTAGAGACAGTGTAGTGAACAAAAAATGTCGAATGGCGTAAATCGTACGTTGCAAAGCAAGATAAATTGACTTTGTAAATTTCGGTAGTGTGTGCCGGCTTGAAATGAACTAATGGCGGACACTCGCAAGTAGCTGCCACGTGAAACAATGTTTCCGATATAAACGTTATTTAAAGAACGAAGTGAGTTTAATTCGGTGAGGCTAAAGTGCTACGAACAAAGATCTTCAAGGGGAAAATTTGTAAATAAGGGTAAAATTAAATTAAAATCATTTTAAAATGTTGTAAGCTTTCTTTTATCAAAGTGCACTATAAATCAAAACGTACGTAAGTAAAAAATATAATAATAATTAAGTCTGCATTTCAAAGTTTAATATTTTAAATTGTTGTATGTTTAAATTTAATAAAGTTAATAATTGGAATGAATGAGTGAGTGTTTGAAAATTATTGAGACTAGACATGATTTGCCAATTCTTTTTTTTATATATGGTTTGTATGTTTGATATCTAAAATGGGGCATTAAAAACTTAATGCCAACTATTATGTTTTCTTAATTTGAGTCCTTTCCCTTCCTAGAAGTACTTCATGGTAAATTGAACCTTGTTATAAAAATAGAATCAGTGTAGCTTTAAGAGATGCAAAATGGCGTTCAGTTGGAACCGCAGTGACGAATTTTGGAGGCAAGGTCTCTGTGAGTAGAACACAGATTCCGTGCTTCTAAGATGAGTCGCCCCTTAGTTACCAGCTGTACGCACAGATGTATATAACAACATGCGTAACAGAGATTTGGTAGTCAACTGTGACAATCACAGATCCGACTATAGCATAACCTGCTTTCAATTTTGGGGTTATGCTTGATTGTTTTTGTTGTGGTTAAGGGAATAGTATTTTATAGATTTGAATTGGTAATTACATTAATAAAGTAAAGTATACAAATTGAAAGTATGAGATTACAAGTAATTGTTACGCAGCAAAAGGTTATTTTTTTTTTTTATTAAATTAACTTAGAAAAAACTTGTCAAAATTTGATATATTTATTTTTTTTTTATTAATAAATTTTGTTTGTAAACGGCTGGCAAGCGACAGCACGTTACACGGGACAGCCTGTATATTTTATTGTTCATTTCATTGACAACAAAATATATTGTCATAAAAGGATCTTTGGAGACAGTTGAAAGAGTGATAGGAAAGTGACTGTTAGAATCACTTTACATTTTGCTTATGTATTTGGAAACTGTCATCGCACTATTGAAATACAAATAAAGCTCAGAGCTAATCGCCGAGTAATAGGCCAGATTTTATTTGGTTAAATGTGAAACATATTTTGATGCTTACTTCAGCGCATCACCGACATTTAGTCGGCCAGTTTTTTGGTCGACCGGTTGTTTAATAGATAGTTACCTAAATATTTGTGCTCGATAATATGTTGTTGCTTTTTCAATTTTGTTCAAAGGATGTTCAAACAACTTTGAATACATGTTTGTGAGGTTTCGCTTAATAATCTATGTGTATTCGGTCTAATAATCATTCAGACTGTACATATGGTGAGCGGGATAATCTAAACTAATTTCAGGTTTAAATATTTTGCTTTCAGAATGCATAAATGTAACTTTAACAAAGGATATAAAGGATTTTTCAATTCGAAATTACTTGAATGCCCGTGGTATAGAAGTGAATTTCTCCGCCTTAGTAAAAGCTTCATTAGAATACTCTATAAAAACAGTAAACTTTAGAGCTGCTGGTCCGATTACACCTCCTGATTGTTACAAGTTTAATATTATTGTAAGTGTTAAATAGTATGTAAGTATTTAGTAGTTTACTTATCTTTTCCTTGTTCATTGCCTTGTCTTGTAGGATCGCATTACGTATAACTCCAAATATGTAATAATATCTCTGGGTTTTTTAAATTTTTCCAAAAACAACAAAAAATTTTCACTCCTCTATTTGTTTGCTTTGAAGTTGAGAATTGTAAAACTGTTTGTTTTAATAAGACAAGAAAACAAAAATAAAACACTATAAATAATATTAAAATTTGTATTTTTTATAATAACTGCTGTTTTTGCTCAAAATATATTTTAAAGGAAAATAGAGGATTCTAACAAAGTAATTATATTGACTTGTATAAGACTTGTTTTTCTATTGATTTATGTGTAGCAGTTCAGGCAAAACGTTGGACAAAAGGGCGGTTCATTTTGGGCAAGCGGCTACTTTTTCTGAATGAACTGTAGAGGGATTGGCCGTTAGAATAAAACTGAATTTTCAGAAGGCGTGGAACTTTAGCCTCCTGCTTAAAAATGATGCAGAAAATTTTTGTAGATTATAAAGTGCTCACTCTACAAGATAAACCCTTGACTACTACGGACGTCTTTTGTCCCATAGCTACTACGGAGGGGTCTGTCAGACCGCTTTGTTTAAACATGTGTGGTTACTTAAAAAAAAAAATATATTTAAGTAGCATTCACACTCCAAACTTTTTTTAACTTTGTTTTAATTACCTAATAAGAAAAAAAATCAAATTTATTTTTTCTATAATTTTTTGGGGTTTTTAATTTTATA
This sequence comes from Philaenus spumarius, assembly GCA_018207615.1. NCBI lineage: Eukaryota > Metazoa > Arthropoda > Insecta > Hemiptera > Aphrophoridae > Philaenus > Philaenus spumarius. Next base: position 36,706 of record JAGFPH010006978.1, on the reverse strand, counting down.
CTGTAAAACATGCAATATATATTATACAAATTTTTAAATGAAAATTATGTTTGAATTATTTAAGGAAACCAACATATCTGTTATTGTTGAGTACCATAGTAACAAGGACAACATATTTTTCAACTGTAAACATGCACATGTTCTTATTTCAATGGATCGATTTTGTACGTACAATCACTACGGAACACTTCTCAGACCGCAACAGATCGACAACTCACAAACCGGCTTCGATTTCACTCGTGCGATTCCACTGCTCAACCGACCACCCAAGATCAGGAAGGTACTGTGAAGTGCGGGATACAGTGTTCCAAGGCGAGGGAAAAATCCCTGTTGAAATTTCCCGCACGGTCTGATAGACGGTCCGTAGTAGTTAAGGGTTAAGTGGACGCGTTTTCAAGCAATGTTTGTAACAAAAAAGGGTCAAAACACATTCAGGCTAGGTAACTGTTTTACTTTAAATTTCATAACAAAAATTATCCTTAGTTATTTCTTCAGCATTTATTAACGAGCAATTTTGGGTATGAATTTTATTAATTTGCAATTTTGTTATATACGTTTTAGTGATGCAAAAATTTGTAAGCCGATTTAAATGAGGCACTTAGTAAATAAATAGTTGTATATACATGTACTTTGATAAATATTATATTTTGTAACATTTTCTATTATTAAATTCATTTAAATATTTTTTTCAGTGAAATATTTAATTAAATCTTTTCCAATCCACCCAAGAGGTATATGTTTAAGCGTTCTCAACGTGGTAGTCTTGTAGGGCTTACTTAATCCACGAGTCTTCATCGGTAAGACCGTGATTTGATGGCATTGTCTGTAGGAATCTCATCGTCCGTAATAAGTACTATATCGACCAAGCAGGAGATGCTGACTTTCTGATTGTTAATTCCGCCCTTAGAGGAAGCTCTACCAGCTGTTGAGCATACGTTTTTGTAACCTAGCAATTACAAGAACAAACCTAAACCATTTCTTCACATGCAGTAAACAGACCTAGATCAACAGGTGAAACATACTCTGTCCCAATGCACAAAAAATGGCCGCTTTTAACTCCGTGATAAATAGACTTTTAAATACAATTAAGTACAGATAAATACAACATAAAATTAGATATCACTGATCCATTGCACAGGAAGATGATTCAACCCACCTACAATCAATATTTTACATCGCAAGCTTTTTGCTTTGGGCAGGTCGGACAGTATTCAGAAATTTACTGACAATAAATAATTACATTGGCTGATGAGTTTACACTTAAAGTATAACAAAAACTGAGATGGTTGAAACCATGAGTTTTGGTTTATTTGCGTTGCAACAATAATACAGAGGCTTGCTAGAAGAATGCTAATAAAATAAAATCAACTTTCATTTGAGTTGTTAAAATTATTATTATTTATTTTAAAGCTTTGTTATTAGTATTTAGCTGTCAAACAAAAAGCAGACATTAATACTTAGTGAAGTATAGTATGTGTTAAATTGGTAAAAGTTTGTTTACTATTCTATTTCAGATATTGTTTAATAACGAGGATATGGATGGGCAAATGGTCCTTTCATTAGATGCTGAACCGATACGCCTTGTGTGTGCTGGTGATGTACAGTACATTAGTAAGTTTTATTTAGATTATATTTTGTCCATTATGCATGTTACAATGGTGCTATTAATCTCAGTTGTACATAATCCAAACTAATTTAATTTTTAATCAAATTTAAGTGCTCTTATTAAGTACTGCACGTACCTGCAAATTTTCTGGTGTGGACTACTTGATTTGCCTGTTTGTTTTTTTAGCTCAGTATATTATAGGTTTGACGTTCCTTCTTAACTTTTGATGGTAGACATTAACCCTACAACTGTCCATGCTAATTTTTTGCAATACAAAGCCATTTCGGTGCGTTTGCAAACATTTTTCAAATATTCGCCAAATATAGTAATTATAAACCAATCCAAAAGTGTTCCTAGCTTTTTTTTTGTAGAGACATTTTCAAAGAATTCATATATGCCAGTAAAAAATTGATTGATGTAAAATTTACAAAGTTATTAGATCAACTAAACAAAAAATGTTCAGTAATGAAAGGAAAGAATTCAACTTTAGGCCTACATAAAAAGTAGTAAACATTTTTATGTAATTTTTTTTAATGTAAAAAAGTTTTGTAATTTAGTTCTAAATAGAACTTTATTATATCAATTTCAAATTTCGTGTTATGAAAACACCAGTTTTTATGTTCCTACTACAAGACTGCTATCAAAACTAGGCCTAGTTTGAATAGTAATTTAGGAATATATGCTTTGCCCAAAAATGAAATATTATTATAACAAAGTGTACAGAATAAATCAAAGAATTGAACTGTATAGTTGTACATTATAATTTCATAAACGTATTTGACTTAGCTTTACAAAATTAGATCAAACGCATAAACCTCTCAGTAAATATTTAATAGAATATGAGTGAAATATGAATACAGAATAGCGGTATTTAAGTATTAACAGGCATACCTGTTATTTGTTTTATTTTGACAACACACTGTGATTAGAGACTGTACGTTAGATCTGAAGGCTTTATTTTTGTTTAATGCTTTTAAGTTGGTAACTTCAATTAAGTTTCTGTATAACAGAAATATGATCGTATAAAGTGGAAATGTAATATTTAAAAAATGTAACGAACCCAAGTGATTTCACTTCGGAACTTGGCTGGAAAGTAGTAGGCTTCCAATTGTTATGGTTTTCGGGTGTATCTATTGTTGGTGTGAAGAACTGACATCAATAGAATTCTGTGATAGACGGTTGAACATAAGTTCAAAAACTGTGATTGATTGGTATATGTACATGCAAGAAATATATGCTTTTGCTGCGCCGCTGGTGGAATTATAATATTTAATTATTATTAAATACGTTTAAAATTATCTCTGTAGTTAAAATTTTTTATGAAATAATAAAAAAATGCAACAAATAACATGTTATTAACAGGTGTGCTGGTACCAAGTACCAAAAATCGAGTACCAAAACAGAATATGTAACATTTTTATAAAAAGTTTCTGCACATATCTTTATTATATCATAATAATGCTGACATTTTTTAACCGTAAGAAAATCAAATTTTTTAAAGATACAATCACTTAATTTACTAAGTTATTTGTTTATGTAATGCATCAAACTATCTTTTGATAGTTTATTATTCCTATATTTTATCTCTGTTATTTTTACAACTGGGTTTGAAATATTTGTTTAGATAACAACAGGATCGGCTTCATACTGCGGAGCATCCTCAATATATCAGTTATCCTGATTTGTGCTATATCGTTTATTCTCTGTAGTCGAGCCATATTCAAAGCCCAACAATTGAAAATGGTAAGAATTTTATCAAGCGTTTATTTAATTACAACAGTATAGTAAGCATCACACAGAATGTGTCTTAAAGAATGTTTTTTTAATATTAACTCCTTTGGCGAAAATAGGGATAAGTTTTTTTTTTGGATGGCGTCTGCTGAATATGTTTTGAAGTCTAAGGGGCAGGAAATGGTGCTTTATTTAATTTATTTTTCTTTTCATCACTTTGTGTTTTTTTTTTTAGCATATGTTGCAGAGTTTAGTTTAACCCTCCAAGTGGCATGGTTAAAGCTAAAATTAAAAAGCCTGTTTTTAGCATTTTGCAAGCATATTTTTAAAAATTCGCCAAAAATAGTAAATGAACCCCAATCCAAAAGTGTTCCATAGCTTTTTTGTAGAAGAAACTTCAAAGAATTCAAATATGCCACTAAAAATTAGTTTCTTTTGAAATTGTAAAAGTTATTAGCTTAGAAAGCAAAAAATGTTTAGTAACGGAAGGAAAAAAACAACTTTATGCCTACATAAAAAATAGTAAAAACTTTTTGTAATTTTTTTCAAAATACACAAAAGTTTTATAATTTAGTTCTAAATATAAATATGTAAAAATATATTTCAATTTCACAATTGTTTAGTTCAAAATAACAGTTTGAATGTTTTTACTACATAACCTGCAAATTAGACTAAGTTCAAAGTGACTAGGTCTTAATATTTTTTACTTCAAACAATGTTTTTTTTTTATACCAAAAATTCGAGAATGAAATGTAGAATCGAATAGCATTCTACCCAGTTTCAAATAACTTTACATTTTGTAATGAAAAATCAAAATATCAAAGCGGCAATTTAACCTAAACCCTTATTTCTAGGCTCTGTTATTTCTTCACTTACTGTTTTATTAGAACACTGTTATAAGCCTAATTTCACTAAAACACAATCTACACTTATTTATTTATAACTAAAACACAATATAACACTATTTTATAAACTATAAACACTTTCAATTCACTAAAATATCAAGCCGAATAAAACTTACACTAAAGGCTTTGAGATCAGAGTGTAAAATGGTTAGACCGCTTTATTTACATTATGTCTGTGCCAACTAAATTTCACCTAAATTATTTGACCTGAACATAGAATAAACATTGGAATTTCTCTTTAAAACAGTATATTAAACATCTTATGAATAAATCGATTTCTGATAGTAAAAATCGATTTACAAAATGCTTCCTTCTTGGCCCAATCTTAGACCAATAACAAGCCTTTATTCTAAATTCTAGATCTCATAACCTTAATGTAGTCAAAGATGATTTAAAAATACCACTTGAAAGATAAAAGTGTAATGAATCCAATGCTGTGATGATCTTTGTGACAATTGACAACTGTGAGGAGTTGCAGACCGTTGAAAATGATGAAGTTTTACGTTCTTAACATCGCGATGTCGCACGGAAAACAGCTGTTTGACATTCTACAATTTTGAAACGATGATTACGTATGTAAAAATACGTTTTACGAAAAAGTTTTAAATACAAAAATTAAAGTATAGTTAATTTTCTTTCCAACTGTACCGGTTTTATTACGATTGGATAATTCTAAGTGAATTAATTAATCGAAAATGCAAATGTATGCAAATTCTCGCTAATTGTCGAAATAGCTGCATCTTGCGCCTGAGAGAACGTCACTTTGGGCAGTCTGCCACTGGGAGGGTTAAAACATATACAGTACAGTAGAATCCCGCTATTCCTAACAGTGTTGAGAAAAAATACCGATTTTTTAAACATAAAAATTGGGGAAATTAAAAAGACGTCTTCCATTTATTGTTATACAAATAAGTTAAATAGAGACTAATAGGTACAGAGGCTAAGCTTGATGAAAACGCCTGAAACCAAATTGGAATAAAGCTGGTTTTGTTTCCTTCGTCTTTTCCATCTTTTTTGCGGGAAGGAAGCTATCGCAACAAGCGTCCGGTGAAACAGATACATTCGTTTCAAAGAAAGAGGGAAAGATTAGGTACAACAGCTAGGCACTAGTAGTGTTGTTGGCACTTGCCAGTTACGTTCATCCGTTTTTCTCCTCCGTTTTCGTTTTCTCGAAGGAATTTTATTTTTTCTCCATCTTTTTTTCAAGACGATGCGGTACTAACGGACAGACTGCGGGATGACAAAACGGACAGTTCGAACAACCTATCCCTTCCCTTCCGTTTTTTGTAAGAAAACTGAATCATAGCACAACGGAAGGAAAAAAACGGACGGTGTAAACCTACACTAAGGCGAGGTCAAGAGCATTTGCCGCGTCCACGTGTGATATGAGTTCAGTTTGAGCGTTCACCTCCTCCTCGCTTTCCTCCGAGCCGATCAACACTGTATAGAACTGACTCTAGCAGACGCCCCCGCACTTAATTTACGCCTTAACAAGTCAATACGTTGATATTATTCATGAAATCCGCCTATTCCGAATCCCTGCTAAACCTAACAGTGATTGGTCCCAATTAGTTCGGAATAGCAGGACTCTACTGTGTTTATATAATATAAAAATAGCACGTACATTAACATGGAAACATAAAAATAACATTTAACCCTTTGTCGCCTGACGGTACTTTTAAGTACCACCCAATTTAACTGCCTTTATAAAAGGTAACAGTGGCTTTATCTACAAGTTGAGCCATGGAGGTACTTTAGAGTACCATTGTAGGTCTGTAAAACATCAGGTCTACACCCAGTTTCAACAAATGCCACCAGAAAGCAGGACTTGCTTGGCTAGTGCTTGCTTTCAATTGACAATTTATATGGTGTGATTTCCCCAATTTTTTAAAACATGTTCTAGTCTTTCATTTGTCAGTATTTTGTATTAAAAGTTTAGCATATTGCTTTAAATTAATTACTTAACTTAATAAGAACTGATCTAAGTTATTATTATAAAGCTCTCACACATACAAATTAGACAGATTAAAACTTAAGAGCAACCAAGCAAACTTCCTATAACCGCTCCTAGATGGTGCTGACAAACTATCTTTTACTTTACACGGAATATTTATACCGATAGTAAAGTAACTGAAGTTTTGTTAATTTGTCATTTTTCTTTCATGAAACCGTAGTCTAGTGATAACGAAGCGTCTTTCTGATCACAAGATGCCGAGTTCGAATCTAGGCTAGGGAGACCAGATATCTAATCATATCTGTGGTTTGAGGGTAGGAGGGCGGAAGTAAAGCAAACGGTGGTTGGCTCGCTTCCAAGCTGACAGGATATGACTAGATATCTGGTCTCCGGGTTTGGCTGTTTTACGTAATTTTACTAAGGTATTTATATATGTATATATATATATATAATTACTAAAAAAAAAAAAAAAAAAAGTAAAAAAAAAAAAATATATTTTACCTTAGTTAACCTTAGTTAATCACAAAAATAAAGAAACATATAGTTTTTTCAAATTTTATCACTCCTTGGTCCTCAAAGGGTTAAATTAGCATTATTAACATTGAAGAAAGTACAGTTTGAAAACCATAATATTACATACATTTTAATATATAATACAATACAATACAATACAATACAATATTTATTATTCCTTTTAGACAAACTCACATTTGTATAAGGCAAGTCATATATATATAATACATTGATAATAAAATAAATTTGTGAGTAAGCACTAAATCACAATTAATACACATAATATACAAGCCAATATTACATATATACAAAATGCAACTAAAATAATAAAGCATCCACATAAACAAACACAGTTATATACAATTGAATACCTAATAAAATACAAATTTTTCAGCTTCTGAGATGTCAAATATAATAATTATTTTATTGCTCTGGCAGAACATTCTGCAAAATATGCATCGGCAATGTAAAGGAAAATAGATTCAATTATAGACTAAAAGACATCATACACCAATAGTATGTAAATTATTGCTTCTTTCATAAAATATTAATCAGTTATTACCATTTAAATGTCTAACCTATGTGGGCTTTTACCTAGTATTTTATTTTTATTTTATTTATTTACATTGGTTTCTTGACAAAATATTATTTGTATCGAACAGGTCATATACACAAAATACAGAAAAATACACATAAAATACAATTAACAACAATCAGTTAAAAAAAGTAGAGAAAATATACAATATGTAGTTGAAAAGTGCATAAAGTGCCAGCGTCCACTCCGTGGACGAACCGTATTTATAATAATTTCACTAAATTTTACTTTGTCTTAACCAAACACAGTACATAAACATTTTTACATAAGAACCAATTTAAGAAACAGAGAAAAATTAACTTTAAATAACAATTTAAAAAAAGCAATTCTTAAAAATACTGAGTTAACAGTTACAACAATAAATTTAGCATATTAATCACAATTGTAACAATACATATATCCATACAAACAGATAAATACAAAAAAAAATTTACGAACTATGTGGGGTTTCAAAAACTGCTTGGAAAGGCACACAGCCCTCGTCCATGCTCAAAAATTCACCCAGCGAGTAACAGCCACCTGCCAGCAACAACCGTTTCAATTTCTTCTTGAAATTACAGTAATCGTCAACTCTTTTAAGAGACTCTGGGAGTCGGTTGAAAAGTGCTATTCCAGCTTGAGCGGGTAATTTTTTGTGAAGATTTAATCTGTGTTTAATCATCATTTAATTTTAGATCATCACGTTTTCTGGTGGAATATGTGTGAAAATCGCTGTTGCGAGCTATGAAGCTCTTAAACCGACAGAATAATATAACTTCCATTATATACAGACTGTCCCAAAAGTCCCGGACCGGTTTAATAACTCCTAAACGAAACTAGCTACAGTAATAATATTTCAGACATGACTTCTGGCTACAAAAAACTATTTTTTGAGTTGTTAGTCACTATTGCCCCTGCCCCCAAAAACCAAATTTGGGGGGGTTGCCCCAAATTTTTAAATGTAAACATCTATCGAGTGACCTATCATTTTAAAGGTCTCATTGAGTTAATCACAACAGCGCAAACCCGAGGTCGATATCTTGTCCCTGTCCAAAATGGCTGACCTTTTAGTGTTTCTTATGGTCATGTAATTTAAAATTGACCCCAATTGGTTGTATTAAACATTTTTATTATTTTAAAACAAAGTAAACACACGCACAAATGAGTTTAAAGTATAAAAACAAATTTGTCATACTTGGTAATAATAACAAAATGTTTAACTTTACACTCAAAAACAAAGTTGCTTACCAAAGATGATATCCAGGGTTTACAGTAAGTATTCGAACTGCTTTCCTTCCACAGTCACGCAGTGTGCTAGTCTGTAATAGTGATGCTGTACTACATTCTGTATCATTTCCCCCGGTATTTGCTGAGCTGCGTGTTTACTTTGTATACGATACAAAATGTTCAATTTTAAATTACATGACCATAAGAAACACTAAAAGGTCAGCCATTTTGGACAGGAGCAAGATATCGACCTCAGGTTTGCGCTGTTGTGTTTAACTCAATGAGACCTTTAAAATGATGGGTCACTCGATAGGGGTTTACATTTAACAATTTGGGGCAACCCCCCCCCAAATTTGGTTTTTGGGGGCAGAGGCAATAGTGACTAACAACTCAAAAAATAGTTTTTTGTAGCCAGGAGTCATGTCTGAAATATTATTACTGTAGCTAGTTTCGTTTAGGAGTTATTCAACCGGTCCGGGACTTTTGGGACAGTCTGTATATGCTAGGAAGTGTTAAGATCTTCTCAACTCTAAACGCTTCCCTACATGATTGGCCAATAGCTAAGTTTGCAATCAAGCGAACCGCTTTCTTTTGCAAAACAAACAAAATATAACCTTTTATAATGTAAAATAGGCCAGTCAGCCTTTTCCAACATCGGCAGACTGTGTTTGCGTGGTCCTAGAAAAGTCAAGGTGTTCTTCCACAGAGTAAAAAAAAAAACACTTTCTGTGAGGTCGCACTTGAGGAAACTCTTGATATTGTCTGGAATAGTGATAAACAACCTTGCTTCAAACTAGAGTAATAAACTTGGACAGGATATTGAAAGAGTTTTTTTTACGTATTTGATATTCATAATAGTGAATTGATTTGATTTCATGTATTCAGTACAGTACCGCTATTCCGAACCCCGCTATTCTGAAAATCCGCCTATTCCGTAGAGTTCAGAAAAAATACAGATTTTTTAACATAAAAACAAGACAAATTAAAAAGACGTTAATGAAAAAAACTTACATTTATTGTTATACAAATAAGTTAAATAGATAAATAACTAATGAGCTTGACTTGTGAGAAAGTAACTTAGATAAAATAAAACCTGAACACAAAATCTCACAATAAATACGTTTACTAACCTCAAACTCGTTTCAACGACAATGTCGCCATCCTCAGTGATGCATGGGCTACAGTAACCAAACTATAACTGATCTAACAGTGTGACAACGCACCGTATAAATACCTAACCAGAAGGGGCGTACCCTACAGGGGGCGTGTCATAACCTATGCTAAGGCGTTAACCACCGCCTACCGTTTACCAAATATCTTAACAATATAACTTAAATAAGATTGCTAAACTAATATTAATATTTAACAAAACATAGCATTATTATATTAATAAAGAATTCTGTAAAGGACCTAATTCATTATTCACAATTATGTTACGGTATTTGTTAATATAAAAAGTTTCCCAAGCGTCCAATGTGTTGGGTTTAGTTACATGTTTTAACAGTTTAGAATTTTCTATTTTAAAATGATGATTTTCATCCAAACAATGCTTAGCCATAGCAGATTTATCAGGCCTATTATATTTTAAATGAGAAAAGTGTTCTTTACCTCGTATCTTCATGCTTCTTATGGTTTGACCTATATACTTTTTAGGACACATTTCGCAGTTAATACAGTAAATTCCGGATTTGAGTTATATTTATTTAACTTAACGCAATCTTATTTAAGTTATATTGTTAAGATATTTGGTAAACGGTAGGCGGTGGTTAACGCCTTAGCATAGGTTATGACACGCCCCCTGTAGGGTACGCCCCTTCTGGTTAGGTATTTATACGGTGCGTTGTCACACTGTTAGATCAGTTATAGTTTGGTTACTGTAGCCCGTGCATCATTGAGGATGGCGACATTGTCGTTGAAACGCGTTTGAGGTTAGTAAACGTATTTATTGTGAGATTTTGTGTTCAGGTTTTATTTTATCTAAGTTAAATAGAGACATAAATACATAGAGCCTAAGCTCGATGAAAACGCCAGAAATTGGAATGAAAGCTGGTTTTGATTCCTTCATGTTTTCCATCGGTTTTGCGGGAAGGAAGTCACCGCAACAAGCATCCGGTGAAAAGGATACCGGGCCCGTCAGAAAGAAGGAAGGATTAGATACAACAGCTAGGCACTAGTAGTGTTGTCGCCACCTGCCGGTTGCGTTCATCCGTTTTCATTATCTCGAACAAATTTTATTTTTTTCTCGATCTCTTTTCAAGACGATGCGATACTAACGGACAGACTGCGGGACAGAATTTATGCTTAACAAATCAATAAGTTGATATTATTCATGAAATCTGCCTATTTATAGTTTGGAATTGCGGGACTGTACTGTACTCTGATTTCTGTACTGTTTCTTGAAAAAGGCACTACCGGTTAAAGTTTAAACGAACCATTGAACGTAAAATTCGTTTATGTAGCCAAAAACTTTTAACGGCTAGGCAGAGTTCCCCAAAAAACCACCCAATACCCATAGCTGAGAACAGACATGGGCAAAATAAACACCTTCAACTGCTTCCTTACTTGCTACAGATGGAATAATTCAGAGAGCAAAGCGATCCTATTCCAGTGACTCGGTAAGATTTTAAAACATGACTTTTTCATCGATTAAATTTGCACCGAAAGTAATGCCTAGAAAGCTCACAGATTTTGTGTTTTGGATTATTTTATTTCCTTCCATTAAAACTAATTTAGGATGATAATTTACATTGAAATAAATTAGTTAAATTTCAGGCACGTTTAATTTTATAATTTAAATTTTTTGCACTGAACCAATCTTCTAAGGCTAATGCTGCTGCTGAATTTACCAACTACTGTTAAAAGTAGTGCCATCAGCAAATAATTCAGCTTTTATCAGGCCCAACATTTCGAGGTAGATGGTTTAAATAGATTAAAATTATTAATGGCCTCAATATTGAGTTACACCTAGGTTCACCTTCCAAGTGAAACAATTGGTGTTTATACAAAAATATATATATTTATCCCTCACTCTCTTATTTTTAACAATTTGTAAAAGTCAAAATTTGACTTGGGGGGGGGGAAGCCCCCAGGGGCATGTGCAATTTACCTTTGTAACTGGCAAAGATGGTGGATCCTAAAGAGGGACCGAGAATTGTCAAAAATGCCCTAGGACGCACCGTTTTCGAGATATTGACGATTTTTGTGAAAAAATATTGAAAAAAACTCCAAATCATTGCATTATAATCGTGACTGACGGAGTAACATGTTTTTTGCGTGATACGTCTCTCACTTATTTCACACAATTTGTAAAAGCTAAAATTCGACTTGGGGGGAAGAGTCCCCATGGGCATATACAATTTACGGTTGTATAGCCCATAAATAGAAAAGATGGTGCTTTCTAAAGAGGGATCGAGAAACGTCAAAATTGCCCTAGGACAAACCGTTTATGAGATATTGATGATTTTTGTGAAAAAATAATGAAGAAGCTCAAAATTGTTTCAATATAATCGAAATTTGGTTTCAGCTTAGGCTCTCTGTATGTCTCTACTTAACTTATTTCTATAACAATAAATGTACGTTTTTTTACGAACGTCTTTTTGATTTCTCCTGTTTTTATGTTTAAAAAATCTGTATTTTTTCTGATCTCTGTTAGGAATAGTCGGATTTTCGAAACAGCGGGACTCAATATAATTAATTGATATTGTTTTAGGGGTTGTTATCATTCTCACCCTTTATTAGCACGCTACGAAATACAACTATGGTTTGCATTTTGTGTATATCTTGTAAGAGACAAATGCATCAATTTGCAGATCTTTGGTTTTAATTGAAGTATAATAATAAATATTTATTGTTTTAGAGGTTGTTTCAACACTTAAATCAAAATGACTTATAGCCTATGTCTCATGCCAGGTCATGATCTATATGTGTGTCAAATTTTATACAAATTCATCGAGTACTTTTTGCGTGATTGATAGTCAAACATCCAAACTTTCACATTTATAATATTAGTAGGATTGTATTAAAATTTTGTTTGACATTTGCTTTTCCGCTTTCATTACGAATAATATTCCACATTGCCCTTACCTTGTTCTCGGCGCTCAAAATAAAATTTGGCATCCTAGATGACTTAAAAAAAATTGTAAAATATTTTTTCGTAGTAAGTTCAGCAGGACAGTTTCTGCTAAACTTGTTTTTTTGTGTCAAGAGTCTTTAATGCCTTTTGTCATCCATGGAACAACATTGTATTGCTTGATTCTTGGACCTTCTTAAAGTGTTCTCCTTGTGGTTAGAACCCATCAAAATATAACAAATTAATCTACTCTAGTAAATTAGGTCAAGGTAGTAGTACACAAGTTAAAACTTTTGATGTCTGCTTGCCATTTTATCTACTGATATACAACTAATTGTGTTTATTCCATCGCATGGTCACTGTTTAATGCCTTATTTGTCTTTAAATGGAATAACACTCGACTCTAGTTTAATTGAAAATGTTGAGTATATATTAATAGGACAATCTAGTTTTTATTTTGTTTAAGTTTGTAATGAATACTTAATTTGTCAGAGGCCTCGCCAAAGTGATTTGATCTGAAAACTGATGTGCTCAAAGAACACATAAATAATTTAGTAATACTTAATATTCAGGGGTGTACTAATAGTTTTTCCAGTACCGGAACGGTGCCAAAATTGCAAACTGGGGGGGGGGGGTCGTCCTCGGGAAATTATTAAACTTTTTATTTCAAAAAATCAGATTTCAACTTATTTTTGATCAATTTAAAAGTGCAGATGATACAGGGTGAATCATACCACCCGTGTGCAATGTATAGCGATTGAACCAACTGAGCTACGGCCTTCGTTTTAACTTAACACCCCCCCCCCCCTATTTCTAACTTAGAGAATTCAGTAAAAATTTTTTCAAATCTTGAAGGATGTTTGCGGTCTGGATAACGTTCTGCATACAGATTTGCAGCAGCTGTGTAATTCTGAAAACATTCTCCTAACACCATAAGCATCTGGAATGCCTCCTCATTTGTGTGTATCACCTTAAAGAGACGCAATACTGTACTAACTTTCACTACGGACGCTTGAAAAAACTGACTGATAGTAGCAGACTGCAAGTTTACCTGCCCCAAACAGTACTCACTCCTCCAAAACCAAACAAAGTAAGGAATAGAGATAAGGCCATTCCAGTCCATATGCATTGAGATTGTTTAATCATGAATATCATTGTTTGCATGTCTTTGACCTGTTATGAATGAGAACTTCAGTTTGCATCTGCTTAAAGTGTAATTGAGTAATAGGCGATAAAGAGTGTTGGGAAATAAGTTTCCCGGGCGCCATTTTGAAAGGGTTAGAGATGAAGTCAAATTTTAAAATACAAAAAAAATTTTGTTTTTTAAAGACCTTTTCAATGATGTGCTTCACAACTAACGTTACTATTTGGAGTTTTTAGTTTTAACCCTAGAAGTGGCATCGTTAAAGCTAAAATTGAAAAGGCCGTTTATAGCATTTTGAAAGCATATTTTTAAAAATTCGCCAAAAATAGTAAATGAACCCAAATCCAAAAGTGTTAAATAGCTATTTTGTAGAAAAAACTTCAAATAATTCAAATATGCCACTAAAAATTAGTTTCTTTTGAAATTGTAAAAGTTATTAGCTCGAGAAACAAAAAAATGTTCAGTAACGAAAGGAAAAAGTTCAACTTTAGGCCTACATAACAAGTAGTAAACATTTTTTGTATTTTTTCATATGCATAAAAATGTTTCTTAATTTAGTTCTTAATAGAACTGTATAAAAACATTTATAAATTTCAAATTTCTTATTTTGAAAAAAAAAACAGTTATTATGTTCCAAATATACGACTGCTAACAAAACTAGGCCTAGATTGAAACGTAATTTACTAATATATGCTTTGCCCAAAAATGAAATGTTATAATAAAGTGTAGAGGATAAATCAAAGAAAAGAACCGTATAATTGTCTTTCCTTAGTTCACAAAAGTGTTTGAGTTATCTTTATTTGAATGACAGAATGACATGAATCTAATGACATTTTGCCGTCGGTAAATGTCTTACAAGAAGGGTGCGTTGAATTACGTGGGAACGAGACGGAGCAGTCGGTCACACCAGATCGCTCCAATCATGTACTTTTCACTACTGTCTAGATAAACAAAAAACTGGTTTATTCTAGTTCAATTCGCACCTTTAGAAAGGTCTATCTTTTCTCTACAAAATGTGTAAAACAATTTGTCAAAACATGTGATATAGTAGGCGTTATCTCGGTTGACAAATTTGCTGTTTCATTGGTTGAAAAACTGTCCAGTCGCAAGGGTTTAATAGAAATCTTTTGAATACATCCTGTAAAATAGTGACATCTGATTGGAAGGCACCATTAGAAAGATAAAATCTTGATGAATCCAAATGGTAGCTTTATAATCTCGATATAAATACTTCTATATGTGGGCTTGAACGTTGAAGAAGTGAGAAATAACAGTACAATTGTATGCAGATTCGCGTGCGGAAATAGCTGTAGCCCGATATGCATATTTTAAAACGATTATTACGTATGTAAATATACGTTTTACGAAAAAGTTGTAAATACAAAAATTAAAGTTCAATTCATTTCCTTTCCAATGGTGCCAGTTTTATTACGATTGGATGATTTTAAGTGGATTAAATTATCGATTATGCAAATATGTGCAAATTCTCGCTAAGGTTCAAGCGGGTTGCATTTGCGCCCGAGAGACTGCAGTCTGCCACTTTGAGGGTTAATCTATTTTTTCCAAAATTTTATGCATTTTTAAAATTTGAAAATTTTTTAGTAAGGGGCAACTTAAGCATATTTTTTGAAAGGGTATCTTCCCATGAATGTAGGATAAGAGTTTGGTTTATGTAGGGTTATGTGGTAAAAATAAAACTAACTGCTAAACACTACATTTGGACGTTTTGGAACACCCTGTACATACGCAGTAAGATACGTTACAACTTTTTGCCCAAAATGATCAGTGAACAGAGACATTTAAAATGAGGTATCACTCGACCTACTTTTAAATTTGAAAATTTTCCAACAACGACCCCTATCCCCCAAAAAAATACTTTTGGGGCATTTTTGAGATTTGAAAACCTTTTTACTGAATCCTCTCTCGCAATCAGCTGAACTACATGGGATCAGTTTCGTGCAGTATAACAAAGCTGTTTGGAGTTTTTGTCGGATATTCTACAGCCGATTTTTATTTTTTGTACGCTCAGCTTAAACCTTCCGCATAACTTCTCGATCTCTGGTTCATTTTTGCACTGATCGGGATCCAGCACTTTTAATTCATCTAGAACTGATTAGTAAGATTATTGATGCGATGATTAATGTTGCGATGAATAATGTTTATTGAGAATATTGATAAAAAACCTTCAAATAAAACGTAGGCCAGACTTTGAGAAAAAAAACTTCCAAAACCAGTACCGGATCAGCTTTCTGGCACCAATGCACCCCTGTTAACATTATAGAACTATTGTAGATATGATGGTGAAAACTATTTGTTTTCGTTGTATTTGCATAACATCGGTGATAATAATAATGATGAGTGAACAATACGTTTTTCTGCATCCATTTTGAATTAAAGCTAGCTAAGAAAAATGTTTGTTTCAAAGAATAAGTAAAGAAAAAATTATATCTATATATATAAAAGCGAAATACCACTCACTCACTGACTCACTCATCACGATTTCTCAAAAACTACCCATAGGTGCTCACTAAGAAAGGGTTTGAAAAAAGGGGGATTAAAGTTATTAAAAAACGATTTCTTTAAAACTAAACGGATTGGAATGAAATTTGGTATGTAGCTTCCTCTAGGGCCATAGATGCTTACTAAGAAAGGGTTTGAAAAAATTTGAAATTTTAGGGGGGTTTGGGGGATCAAAGTTATTAAATCACGATTTCTTCAAAACTACCGAACGGATTGGAATGAAATTTTGTATGCAGCTTCCTCTAGGGCCATAAGTGTTCACTAAAAAAAGGGTTTTAAAAAATTAGAAATTTTAGGAGGGTTTGGGGGTAAAAATTACTAAATCACGATTTCTCCAAAATTACCGAACAGATTGGAATGAAATTTGGTATGTAGCTTCCTCTAGAGCCATAGGCGCTCGCTAAAAAAGGGTTTACAAAAATTTGAAATTTTAGGGGGGGGGTTTGGGGGATCAAAGTTATTA